>JAANSK020301443.1:0-10000 GCA_011763485.2 Isoetes engelmannii
TAAGATATGACTTGATTGTTAGCTTAGAAGGAGTAAGATATGACTTGTTAGCTTAGAAGGAGTAAGATATGACCTGACTGTTAGTTTAGAAGGAGTAAGATATGACATGTTAGCTTAGAAAGAGTAAGATATGACTTGTTAGCTATATACTTGATTGTTAGCTTAGAAGGAGTAAGATATGACTTGATTGTTAGCTTAGAAGGAGTAAGATATGTCTTGTTAGCTTAGAAGGAGTAAGATATGACTTGTTAACTTAGAAGGACTTAGAAGGAGTAAGATATGACTTGATTGTTAGCTTAGAAGGAGTAAGATATGATGTGTCTTGCTTGCTAGCTTGGAGTGAGTAACTTGCTAATCTTGCTAGCTAGCTTGAAGTTAATAAAAAATGGGTCATGCTTGCTAGCTTAAGAAGAACCTAGAATGTGGCATTCTTGCTAGCTTTTAATGAGCAAGATTTGACCTTGCTAGCTAGCTTGAAGTTAATCAAAAATGGGTCATGCTTGCTAGCTTAAGGGTAAGCAAGGGAGTCCAGCTAGCTAGCTCCAAATTCTCAAAATAGCTCGAATTCGCCAAATTAATGAATTCGTGCATTATATATCGTATCATATTTCCCTATGCAACACGGACCGGCACAACCGGTACTTGTGGGTGCACATACAACCTTGTGATGATATGCCTCTCTTTGTGACGACCTGCTATTTCCCGCATGCCGAGAGTAATTTCTATGATACTCATCACGATGTGGACAGGTTGGAGCTCTATGTTGATCTATACGATGACGTACAACTCACTTGGCAAGAACTGAGATGGGGTATATCAAGGATTTTTTGCTTAAAACTTGGACATGTGTCTGTCAGCGTAGCAGAGGACGAGACTACCGTAAAGAAGGCTATACATTGGAATGCAAGAGATGACTGCTTGGTTGGCTTTGTGGTAAGTTGCATGATCATGCATGTGATGCTACTTTCACTGTTAGTGTTGGATTAGGAGATAGTGGATACGAAATGGTAGGACGATCTTTAATTCAATTTTTCTTTGTCCAGTCCAAATTAATTCTTTTTTTTTGTTGACTAACCGTAGCACACCAAAGACATATCTTTATGTAAAGAGGTGCCTTGCACAATGTGCATTGACTTTTATAACTTACAACTATATTTTGTGTCTATGAGAAAGTTTGAAAATTGACTCCTTATTTAGTACTATCTTGGTTTGAGAAGTTCCCCGGAACCCGTGTAACATGCTGGACAAAATCCAAAATTAGCTGGACAGCATTGAAACAGTAGGAAAACTTCCGGCAGAAAATAGCAAATTTTTTTGGTAATTCCCGAGGGACCGAGGCCCTGTGTTGGAGCTTGCTGGGATAGCTTCAGACGAGTCGGAAAGGTGCTTGTTGAGGTAGAAAAATTCCCCAAACCAAGAGTACTATCCTCTCGCAAATAGCTAAAGAATAGTAGTTCCAAGAAAGCAACTAGAAAGTCTGGAATTCTAGCACATTTTAAAGGGTTCTAAGAAGCATGGACGGTGGTTGGATTGTTATTGACTTTTTTTTTGCTTGAGTCCATTTGTGCAATAGTATTTGCAAAAAGACAAATTGCAATCATCAACACATTGGGCCGCAATATCTCTACAACAAATTCGACCTCCAAGTGAGCACTCTAATGGAATGTCAACTAAGAAGATACTCCTCCTACAACACACCATCCATGCCTTATCTACACTCACAATGCTCATCATTGATAGAAAATGAAAAGGTTGACAGAGAAGAAAAGCGCAAGAGTTGACCATGTTACTTTATGAATTACGCGTGTTTTTTTTTTTGTTTTTTTTTAACATTTGCATTGTGTATATAAACATAACGAGTGGCCACTCGATATATGACACTATTACAGTTCTATATTGGCGCAAACAAAATGCAAAATGATGGATTTGTACTAGACTTAGTGCTAGATGAGCTGCTAGACTACTTACAATCAAATCCACAACTTCATACTTTGAGTGGAGACTCTTGTGATAGAGGTAATTCCTTCTGATTGAATGAATATAGAATCCAATTGTTATTTGAACGTGGATTGGTTGTATATCAACCAGGATGTGGTTATTATAGCATCCTTTTATCAGCTAGCGAGCAATTACTTAGTTTGAAGCTCAAGACTAATGGTCTTTGATTGTTAGGCTCCATTTCACCTTAAGTCTCTGTCTTTTTATCAAATGATATTAAATAGACAGACAAAGCGAGTAGATGCTTTTTGAATCGATGTAAATATGGAGTAGCAAGAACCATCCGATCAAAATTTTGACCTCGCGTCACACCTACAAGCATTTGGCCGGATTAATGGCGAGATTAACCGCTTGTTTTTGCAAGGATTAACAACATCCCACCTTATTTATAGAGTGAATGTGGAATTTCAAGTGTGTGTTATTTTGTGGATTTCAATGTGTTCTATTATTACCTCTAAATGAATGAATATGGATTGTAATGGAAGCTTTGGTGTGCCGAATGTGCAGGGAAGAAAGGATTGAAAGGGACGAGGAGAAGGCCGTCTGGGAAATGGGCAGCCATAATAAGAGATCCTTGCAAGAGGAAAAGGCTATGGCTGGGAACATTCGACACGCCACAAGAAGCTGCAAGGGCTTATGATAAGGCTGCTGTTAGCTTCAGAGGAGATAGAGCAGTGCTTAACTTCCCAGATCTACGGCCTCATTACACAAACACTCTTGAGCACCTCCACATTCCCGGTCCCTTACACGAGCAGATCGCTAGCCGGCGGCAGCCTCCAACCAGTGCACGACAAATTCCGGGGGACCCTGTTCAAATCAGTCCAACCCAATAGTCCCTTTCAGAATTCCCACGTTTCTATTTCGTACAGTGAGTGCATCACGTCGTTTTCTCATGTCTGTTGTTTGTATCCTGCAACATGTTTGTGGAATCTAAACAAAGCATCTTCACAAAACAGAATGGTTCAGTGCGGATTTGCCTTCATTTGGGTTCAGCGGTCCTTTTCTAGAAAATTCGATCTTTCTGATGCTCCTTTCGTGTAGCCCGATATTCATCGTTCCCTTCGTTAAGCAGATTTAGGTTTAATCATAGTTTTTTGTAAATATAAAAATGTAGATTTAAAGTTTCAATAATACACAACATGTAAATGTAGATATGAAGTTTTGAATAATGCACAACTTGAACGGGAACCAAAGTAACGATATTCCAAGATATCACAATCTCTTGGAATATATTCCAAGCTACAAGTATTATCGCGACTAATCTAAGTTTTGGTATTGGCCATCGATCTTGAAAATGTTCCATGAATTCTTCCAAATCGACGGCCATAAACAATTCCAACGAAAAAAAAAAAGAAAAAAAAAACTTCCAATGGCGCACGATGACCACGAGGCTATGGTCAGAAATATTCATATATTTATATACATGCAATCACAAACGAAAGGTGGAATATTCCAAGATATCACAACAATATTCCAAAATATCTGTAACAATATTCCAAGATATCACAATATCTTGGAATATATTCCAAGAATACAAGTATTTTATCTGTAACAATATTCCAAGATATCACAATATCTTGGAATATATTCCAAGAATACAAATATTTATCTGTAACAATATTCCAAGATATCACAAGATATCTGTAACAATATTTCAAGATATCACAATATCTTGGATTCCAAGAATACAAGTATTTTGTTGCGACTAATCTAAGTTTAGCTATTGGCCATCAATCTTCAGAATATTCCATGAATTCTTCCAGATAGACGGCCATAAACAATTCCAACGAAAATTAAAAAAAAAAAGCTTCCAATGGTGCACAATGACCACTATGGTCAGAAATATTCATATATCTACATACATGCCAAAATTCACAAACCAAAGGTCTGTGAGCAATCATTTACATATACTGCTCTTAAAAAGAACATAACCACAACAGCACACAGCTACTGGAAGGTCTATCCCAGAAAGAGAGATCGAAGGATTCCAACCTTCGGACCCCAATGGCCTCACCACAGCCCCAAGGAACTACACAACCCGGCACCCTTTGATGTAATGGCTACCCAGCCTGAATCTGACAGATTCACAAGCACAAATCCCAAATGCAACCAGAAATAAGGCAGAGCATTCTGGCATAGCTTTCAAGAAGGAACCAACTACAGTGGTTGCCCAGGCACGCCGGGCATACCGGCTCTTCACAAACAGAATTCATCAACCCACAATTTTCTCATTACAACAAATAGATACAAACAATCCGTAGATCAAAAACAGCCACATAGTGCTTTATATTGAAGAGAAATCTTACACTGGATTACAAACTTCCCAAAAAAAAAAAAAAAACATGAAAAAACAAAACTTGTCTTCTTTTTTTCTGGTCTGTCAAGCACTGTTTCGGTATTTATGGAATTTCCAGCAGTCCGTAATGCTCCCAAACTGCGAAGTTGGGGGGATACACGGGGTTTCAAGTCTGAAAATTGCTGGCATGCCTAAACAGTACCTGTAGGCATTACATGATTTACATCCCAATAAATACTAGTAATCACAAAGAGAAGAAAAGCAAAGACTTGGAGAAGCATTAATATCTAGGTTAATATGTCAATTGCTGACCATAGTGCCTATGATTCGTCCACAAAGGAGGTTGTATACAAAAAACCCTTTAAAAACAAACCCTTTAAAACAAAGACTACATACAACAAACCTTCAAAACAAGTCTGCAAGTTACATAGACAAAGAGATAAAGTTCAGACTTCCCAAAAAGACAATTCAGGTTCTGCATAACCAGGATACACTTTCTAATCACTTAAATTGGGAACACTTGGTACAACACATCATAGATTAAAGCCAGCCAACAAGTTTGAGGCTGATAAATAGCTTCACAAGTTTGAAAAGAAACATAGCTCTGATTAAAGAATTGACTGTCTAAAAACATGTTGGAAACCAATGAACTTAAGTAACAACAAATCGTCAAAATCGATGTTTAGCAGCAAACTTGAACATTCAAGTGGGTATTCATAGCTGCTTGACAAGCTCACCAAAGAACTCTTTCATTGATTCAGTTTTTTCGGTTTTGTTAGACTCCCATTTGCCAAATGCTTCAATCAATTCTTTTCTTCCTTCCCTCTTTTCAATCAAAAGCATGTTTTTCTTTGCATTTGCCTATCGTGTCCTTGAGCCTTCACTCTCCACTTTTTCTTCCTTCACCTCCTTCTCCTCTTTCACCACCTTCGCTTCATCAGTCACCTCTTCTTCGTCAGACGAAATTGAGCCTCCATGCACAGTCTTCGTCACGTTTGCACGAGTGCCCATGTACTCGTCAATCAAATCATACCAAGGGCCTCCATGGCGATCATTACCAAAAACAGAATTCCATGCCTTTTGGGCTGTAAACTCTTGTCCAAATCAAGCATTGATAAGCAAATAGAAAAATTAAACGAAGATGACCAAATAAAATTGTTAACAAAGTTGCTCAAAATGTTTCACCTTAAATATACTGCTCCACCGCTTACAACAAGCTTCATGATCCTTGTTAAAGTCAAGATGTTGCATAACTAGCTTTATTTATGATGTGGCGCCTCAAGTCAATAGCCTTTTCCTAAACTGGTCGTGAACAGACCAGCGACCAAATCCGTGAACATACCAAATTCGTTGCTGATTTGACCTGACCAGCGACCTGACCCAGCGACCCAATTGCCCAACGATTATCCTTGTTGATTGTGTCAGTTATACAGGTAGGTAGATATGAGCACCAAACGATCTGCCAAAAAGGGAAAGTCAGAGGACGATTCCAGTAACAGCCATGATATGTTCCAAGTGATTCGAATTCTGACTTCAGAGCTCCAGGCAGTCAGAGAGGAAATTAAATCGATGAGGGAAGAAATGAAATCAGTTAAAGAAGAAATGAAGAATTTGAAGCAGGGTGTTCATGAAGTTAAAGGGATTGTGAAAGATATCCACGGGAACCAAGAGGAGAATCAAGAAGGGAATGATAGTTACGAAGAATTGAGTCAAGAACAGATGGTGGCCAAGATTACTTCTAACATAGAAGTGCAGGTGCAAAATCTATTTGCACAGGAGCAAGAAAGGATTACAGAACATGAAGAACGAATGGCAAGAGCCATGAATTTGATTGTAGCCGGCATAGAAGAAGACAACGGGGAAAGTATATCGGATGTGGTGGATGGTTTCTTCAGAAACACCATGCACATAGTTGATCCTGGTGTGGTGTCTTGCCGCCGCATTGGAAAAAAATAATGAAGGCAGAACACGGCCTATATTACTCAAATTCACAGAAGTAGATGCACGAAATAGAGTTACTCAGCACAGAAGCTACTTAAAAGGCCAGAAAGTATGGTTAAATGATGATCTGGCAATCCTGCAGCAAAAGGAAAGAAAGCGAATGCTGGATGAGATAAAGAAATTAAGGGATGAAGGCAAGAATGCATGCATTATCAATAACAAGTTGGTGGTTCGTAAGAAGGCATAGGGATCTTAGGCCCTCAAGCTTCTAGTCATGGAATGAATGAGACTAAAATTCTGAGTAATTCTAATCTCTTCCAAGAGTATGATGTAATTGCATTCACTGAAACATGGGAACATGAATTTCATTTGGTGATGATGTCCACCTCTTTACAATAGAATGGATAAACTGTGGAAGGGCTAACCTTCTCGCATGCATGTGGAGCAGAAGCATACCACTCGAAAAACAGCGCAAAGAAGTCCATGGCGACTAAAATCAAAGTTGCAAAAAGCGGCGGAAGATGCGCAATGTCGAGATGAAACCATGCTCTCCTCTGCAAAAGAATACAATAGAGCCGTTGGGGATGCCGTCCATACTGTTCAGGTTTAGGGTTAGGGTTAGGGATGGGCGAGGATCACACGACGCGCATATAGGTATGCGCAAAAGATAAGCTACATGCTAACTGCGCGTCGTGTGAGCCAAACATGGAAACATTGTGAAAAGGGAAGAAAATTCGGATGCAACATTTATATTTTTTTCTATTAATCAAAGAGAACATTACATAGGGAGGTAGATAAACATATTTCTTCAAATGAAAACAAAAAAAAACATTAATTTAAATGTGCTGCTCCACTAGATCCTGCTCCACTAGAACCTGCTCCACTAGAACCTGCTCCACTAGATCCTGGCTGCTCATCTTTCTTGTTGTAGGTTTGTTCAAAATGCCGCTCAAAGTACTCTGGATCTCTTATGCGCAAAACCAGTTTCATATCTTTTGGCATGACAGTCACCCTCTTGGCATGTATGGCTTCAAGTTGTGAGTCCTCAAACAAGCCGGCACCCACTGCTTCGGCAGCCACCTGAAGAGCATTCAAGGCTATTGCTTGAATCCTGTAGGAGGTGTGGAACCTGGCACCACAGTCTTGTAAAATTTCTTTTACCCACCTAATGAATGGTAGGCGCGGAATTACCATTTCTGTGCTCTTCTGATATTTCCTTATCTCCCGAAGAGCTTTGATTCCGGGATTTGATTTTCTTGATTCTGCTTGGAATATACGTGGACAGAGCCAAGGTGGTTGGGGAGGCATAGCATGCTTTGTACGGAAAGGTTTAATAACTCATGTTACAATTGCAAAGAAAGATAAATTCTCTCAATTTTTATGGCTACATTTGAAATATGACCATAAAGATATTTATGTAGCAGTTGTATCGCTAGATCTCCTTGCAACTATTTATAGTCATCCAGATTTAAATCCTGATAATCCACTGGTTAATCTTGCTAATGATATCTCCCTTTATAGGCATAAAGAGCAGGTTTATGTGGCAGGAGATTTTAATGGACGGCTTTCTATCAATCAGGCAGGATTGCTATCGGGGGAAAGGAAGGCTCTTTGGCTTATGGAACAGGATGAGCAAGATGTGTGGCCAAGGCAAACAAAGGACTTTGTGCGGAATAAAATGGGTGAGCACGTTATCTCCTTACTAGTAACGGTGCCCAGCGTTGCTGGGCAAAAGTTGGTAACTTGTAAACGATTATCCTGCGTATTCACTTTGGAAACATGCCGTCTTGGATTTGTTCACCCTGCATCACCCTGCTATATGATTATCCTGCGTATTCACTTTGGAAACATGTCGTCTTGGATTTGTTCACCCTGCATCACCCTGCTATATTCTAGACTTGTAAATGAGATAACACTATAGTTTTGCTATAGCGCATTCAAGAATTGGATCTTGTACTTGTAATGCAAGAATGGAAATCAAACACCTAAACTCATTTTCAAATAATGGTGGGCATAAGCATCATATTAGCTCCATAAGCTTGTTATCACTTGCTCTTAGAATTGTTGTTCAGGCCTAGATCATATTAAAAAGCATGAAGAAAGGAGGGAGACATTAACAAATCCATATACACATATATAATGTGTTGATGAGTAGCCACATGAGCTTTAAATATTCCATGCATGCACTTTAGTATTTAAATAATAGTCCATGCATGCACTTAAAGTATTTAAATAATAGTCCAACATGGGTTGACGACATTTCTAACTATCACCTAAGAACAGTTAAGTTGTTGTTAAGTTGTTTTGTAGTAAGTATCTGAACATAGCACCAACATAGCACCATGTGTTCGAAGTCATTGTCAATAGAACTTGTATATAAACTAAGAGCACATGGGCATAGTTCCAATGGTGAACTCTGCCTTTGGCATTGTGTTTCCTTTAAGCAAAGGTTGTCAACATGTCTGTCACAGTTTTTGTAGGGAAATACTTATGGTTCACATAAAGCTTGAGAGAACAACACTGAAAGACATCAAAATTGATGTTTCATTCTACATTTACAAACACTTGCAAAGCTTGAAGGACATCGATTTCAGCACACACACTGGATGTTGCTCTGCCTGTGATAGATCTAGGATTTAACTCGCTCATAGAGAATGCCACTCATAGAGTAGAACTGTTAACAAAATTGTTCAAGTCCAACTTTGAACCATAGCGTGGGATCTTTTTGCTTCTGCTACAGCTGGAATATCACGATACTTTGCATAGATATGAGTTTGAGTGCATTTTCAGAGGCACCATACTGAACATAACCTAACCTACAATTGAAGAGTCCAAATAAAGGAGACGCGAACCATCCCAGTTGAGCTACACTCCATGGCAAAGATAACACTCCATATCCAATTCCTGCTGTAAGAATATGCGCAGATATTGTTCATACGTTACTTAATTAATGAAAGTAGAACCTGGAGAAAAAACATTGTACCTAAAGAAAGAAAAAGAATATCCAAGTCCTAGGAACTTGAAATGCAAAATGTAGTTATATTACTCATACCTCTGCACATAGACAAAAGAAGGCATATAAATGGAATCGCAAAAGAAGGCATATAAATGGAATCGTAGGTACTTCGAGAACAAATAGTACCTGCAAAAAGTAAAATACATTAGCATGAACATTGCAAACTCAAAACAGCTGCAACCATAAGATTATATAAAATAATGCTTGACCTGGATGAGCATGAAATACTGCAAATTCAAAACAGTTGCAACCATAAAATTACATAAAATAGTGCTTGACCTGAATCATCCAAGAAGTTTTCCATGATTAAGTTTTGTTTTCAACAAATAAGCCAAAGGTATGATAGCCCGAATGATATAGAGAATTCTGCCGCTGTTATTCATCTTTCTAAAGCTTTCCATAGCTCAAACTAACCTGAACAAAGCAAAATCATAAAAACCGGAATGAGCTAAAAAGTCAATACCTTTGATTCTTGATTTGCTCATCGGCTAATGTCTCTTGATAACAAAGCTTTGCATACAGGGAAAGCAGGTGTATAAATGGAATCATAGGTTCTTCCATTCAAAGAGCTTCATCTGCGTATAAATGGAATCATAGGTTCTTCCTTTCAAAGAGCTTCAGCTGATTTTCTCAGATGCTTTCGTGTTCTAAAAAAATCATCATACATATTTGCTTAGATGCTTCAAATTGGTAGTGTAAAAGAAACATGAACACTTTGAGAGAAGACAAACCTGCCTTCATGATGTATG
>JAANSK020301454.1:0-10000 GCA_011763485.2 Isoetes engelmannii
AAAACTGAATCCCGCTGAGAAAAATTATTCGGCCACGGAACGAGAATAACGGTCCTCTCCACTCATGGTGGAGTCGACCATGTCCTTGTTCAAAGTCTCAGTTTTGTCAATTTTTGTCAGGAACAAAAAATTTTGTTTTTTTTTATTGCACCGACCGACGTCGCATGCGACGTCGCCACGTGACATGAACACGTGGCATGAACTCGTGACACGTCGCGTGCGACGTGTCCACGTGGCATGAACATGTGGCACGTCACGTGCGACATAGCCACGCGGCATGACACGTGGTACGTCGCCCGCATGCCACGTCCGCATGCGGACGTGGCATGCAGATGTGGCCGACCCGTGGCATGCAGATGGCGATGCTCGGGCGACGTCTAGTCAACGTCGCACACGACGTGAGTTTCGCAACGTCTGCGACGACGTGTCTCTAACCACGTCTGGGGCGCGTGCGCGCGACACGAGCAGAGTCGCGCAGACGTCGCTAAGGACGTTGCTAAATGGCCAATCTCTTGTAGTGTTGGTGAGCAGGTTTAGGCAAGGAGTGAGTCCTCTGTGCCCTTGTTGCGGTCTCCATCCTGAGACAGTGGAGCATTGTCTAGTCCTCTGCCCTCACTTGCAGGCAGCCTGGGACTGGGTTCGGGCTCGGTTCCAGGTGCGGCTGACCAGCCAGCAGCTGTTGTTGCATCTCTATCCTGGTACTTGTCCTCCATTGAAGAAGCAAGCCTTGCACTTATGTGTGGCTTGGTTGGTGTGGCTCATCT
Source organism: Isoetes engelmannii (assembly GCA_011763485.2). NCBI lineage: Eukaryota > Viridiplantae > Streptophyta > Lycopodiopsida > Isoetales > Isoetaceae > Isoetes > Isoetes engelmannii. The sequence goes on from JAANSK020301454.1 coordinate 765, forward strand.
GGAAACGGCGGCGACTGTGGATTTTTCATGGGATTCAGCAGCCTTCGGCTTCCCTCATCCCCCGTCTTAGGTACAAGTTGTTTCAGAGTTTTTTGGTGTTCCCAGGATTGGCGGAGCAGAAGTTCGCCATTTGGCGAGACTTCCTAGGGGTTGTGGATAGTGACGGATGCTTTGTTCAGTAGTGGTTGGAGTGATGTTGGAGTGGTGGGGTATCGCTGCTTCTTTGGGGCAGCTCATTTTCCTCCTCACTCACCTTGTACCATTGTTATTCTTTTAATTTAATGAGATAAGTTCTTCAAAAAAAAACTTTACTAAATATCCAAGATGAAAGACAAATACAAATGCACATGCGAGATTAAGATCCCAGAGGATAATCATGATCCACTGAGTAGGACCACCCACCTATGCATAAGATAGCACACTCAAATAAATCTCAAAGAAGTTATTTGTGTTGAGATAGTAGTTTTAGACTAAAAGTAGATGTTCCATAATGACATTAATAGATAGAATAGAATTGCCCGGGGGTTTTATGCTATAAAGGGGATACGCTGCGTGCATTAATGGGGTCGGCAAAAAGTCATTTATATACGCCTTGTCCAACCTTCTAAACACCCCTTCTCATATACATATTGCACTAGATTGCCGCCCAAAAAACCCCTTAGCCAATCCCCTACTCGTATGTATACATATGGTTTAGGGTAAAAACACACCCACCCCATTCACTCACATGTTATATACGCCTTAAACTATGTGATATCTCCAGGCATTAATAACATAGAAAGATGGTGTTAGTTTCTTAGGTTGAAAATGGTGTATCATATATGAAAGCATACTGGCATCTATGTTTACATGTTGCAGCATATTGTTGGTTGTATGGAAGTGGGATTTTTTCTTTTGATGCTTCCTCCAATTCAATTCGATTCTTATTTTAAGGCTACGATTACATATGGGCCTGCTGGCACAGATTCGATGTTGGGATGTTCATTTTTTCTTCTTTTTTTTTCTCTGGAGGTTGTGTGAATAATCTGCCAAATATTTCAAACTATGTGGTTTTTTGCACCATTGGCATTGGAATGCAATTTTCTTCTAATACCCTTTGATCTGGTATAAAATACGTAATGTTTGCCAGATTAGTGGTCAGAATAAAAGATGAAAGATGAAAGATGACAAACATTGAGCATAGAACAACTTTGAACTTTGGGTAAACTTCTGAGCAAATGAGTGATTTTAGGATCCGATTTGCAATATTGGTGGAGTTTTCAGCCAAAATGGAGTTTTCAGCCAAAATGCACAACAGAATGCTTTCTGCTCAACTCAGATACGTAGTGCATCTTGGGTGAAATTAGGTGAAATCTATCAATTTTGAACTTCAAATCTTTGATCCCATGGCTGAAATTTGTCAATTTGCAAACGCAAGAACCCTACTCCTATGCTTGCACCCTAACCTAAAATCTTTGAGCTTCAATGCCACGTGGTACCCAAGAATCTTATGGTCTTGGCCAATAGGTATCCCTCGCCGAAGATTTTTTAGGGTGTCCAAGAGAATTGACAAATTCTTATTTCTAGTTTTATAGTGTATGGCATCCTCGCCTCATGGAAAACAACTTTGCAAGCCTCCACCCCCTAGCTTCCCAATCCGGCAGCAGAGGATTGGCCACACACCTTCGAGCTTAGGGTGATTTTCCACACTAGTCATAAAAATAAGAATGTCATATTGATATATTACACCCTTTTATGACTCCAAACCAAAAAATAATACACGTAAATTTGAAGTTGTTTTTCCACTACAAAGTGTCATCCGGCACAAACAAAATGCTAGTGGAAAATCATTGAAAAATAAGACGTCTTATTTGAATAATATACTGAGCATATGTGACAGTGTCTTATTATACCGGGACTCGTGTGACACCTCGGTCCTGAGGTCTTGAGCAATAGGTTTGCTTGCTTAGATCCACCCCCTCATTCTTGTATGTGTACTAAGGAACTCCTGTTTTACGTTCATCAGGGCTGTCTTGCTTATCAGTGCTTTGGCTTTCTTGCCCGGAATAGAACACTCTTCGAATCAAAGAATGACATGTGGGTGCCCTTGTTAGTTCCTTGTTTAGAATTTTAACATTCAACATCCCCCATGCCATGGTATTGAAATCTCACATTTCAATCTCATCATCGTTTTGGTTTTGGTTTCGCCTCTTTCTCTTTTTCGAAGAATCATGATCCCGCATTTGCTGTAAATTTAAAGAGCATGAGAACAAGTCTAATGGACTGGAAGATTTAAACAGCTTACATGTTTTGCAATGTTTTGTGCTTCTATAACACGTTCCTTCATAAAGAGTACTTCCTCCTCTGGTAGATCAATCATTGTCAATTTTTCCCCTGAAACAAGCTAATTATTTAGGACTAGATTTCACAATTGCAACATAAATTATCCTAATTCAAGCTCACCAATTGAATCTTCTATCCGCTGGAGAACGCAAAGAATAGCATCATACATTGTTACAAATGAAATTGCAAGGCCAGATTTACCAGCACGAGCTGTCCTTCCCACTCTATGTATATAGTCCTGAGGAAATCTAAGTGAAAAAACCATTAGGGTAGAATAAAAAAAATACATGTTTCTTGGAAGGTACAATAGAATAACAATAGAAATAGATAATATGGGATTGGACTGCTATGCAATTATAGTTTCTTTTTCTTAGTTTTATTTGGCAGTTCCAAGGTCAAAATTCCTTCTTAAACCCTTGCAGAAACGAATCTGAATCTAGTTTTTCTACAGCATCTTATTATCAGCATATCATTGTTGGAAAAAGATGCCTAATGCTGACTCCTAATAGCCTGCATATTCGCCTGCATATAATCCTTCTCAACTGTGCCGAATGGCCCAAAGAAAACACAAGGCTTCATGGCACTTTTTCTGCCATTCATTATAATCCAGCTTCTCCTTATCTTAAGACTTGATCCAAACATGAACGCTTAGAGCCTGACTCTTTATTAGGACCTTGCAGCCATTGCATTTGCCCATATCTAAAATAAGAGTATCATAATGCAAAAAGGACTGGTCCCATTATCATGCATATGATGGTGCTACCAGCCTCCTTTCAACTACCAAGCTGGAGTAGGGGCAGAGGGAACTCCTGCAAATTTGGTTAAGGATCGTTGTCACAGGCCCTTCTGCATCGTTGCAAGTTGAACTGGATTGAATTGAACTGTTGCAAGTTGGGGTCTGGATCATTCTTTTCTACCAAAAATAGCTTCCTCCTTCCCTCTATAGAAAATGGCTTTCTAATGTAGATATGGTTAAAGATGAATAGATTTTATGTGTGATCATTCATGCAATAATACAAGTCAAGACGAACAATCAAGTCCTTGGAATTTGTAGGCAGATCGTAATTGACTACAAGGTCAACCCCCTGGATGTCGAGCCCTCTGCTAGCAACATCTGTACAAACCAAGATATTCCTTTCCCGAGCTTTGAACTTACTTAAAGCACCAAGCCTTTTTGACTGGACATAGCAATATAATTAGAAACAAATTAGAGATTTGTATGCAAAATTAGCACCCAGAAACACAACTGAACTACCTGGCTCATGTGGCCATTGATCGGAATGGCTCCAAATCCTAGGTTCCGAAGCATCATTGCGACTCTTGTAGTTGCATCACATGTGCGAGTAAAAACCATCACGCATTTTCCATATTTTTCATTTAGAAGGAACACCAAATAACAATCCTAGCAAAGTAACCAATCAGATCGTATATTGCGCAAATGATGTTATAGAAATAAAAACCATAACCACCATACAAACCTTATGCTGGGGAGGGATGACAACACATTGCTGCTTCAATGTATCCACAACTGAATATTTAAAACACACCTCCACCTAAATAAAAAGTGAGGTGAAGATAATATTCTGTGTACAGGAATGGCATTGAAAAGCATATCCAACCTTTGCAGGGTTTGTCAGACAAAGCCGCTGAAGTTTTGCAACCTGAGATTACAACTTAGGTCAGTTGTATAATAAACGATTTCAGAAAAGCTATTACAAGGTACACCTTCTTGGTCATGGTGGCAGAAAACAAAAATGTCCTCCTTTGTTTGGGTACTTCGCGCAAAATCTTATCAATTACTTCCCCAAAGTCCTGATCCAATAGCTTGTCTGCTTCATCTAATACCTATAAAGGATCAACACTCAGTTTTGATTCTGACCAAAATGTTCCTGTTTGTTAACTCACCAGAAATTTCAAATTCCTGAGATTAAAACCCTTTGTGGAAGATAAATGATCCAGTAGTCTCCCAGGCGTTCCCACCTAAAGCAGGATTAATTAGTTCAGCTATAGAAAACCCAGTCGAAGAGGGTGATATAGCATTAGTCACCAACCAGGACATGGGGCCTTTTTCCCAATTCTATTGCTTCAGAAACCCTACTCATGCCACCCACAACCTGCAAGAATGACTTATACCAAATGGAATCAAGTTGGTAGAATAAGAAGATGGAGTTAGAATTTTACCACAGCACACTTCAGACCAATGCCCGATCCCAAGGCATGAAACTGCTCCGAAATTTGAATGGCCAACTCCCTAGAATATGGTAATTTATTAGCTCTAGCAAAAAGAATGAACGGGTAATGATATGTTTTTACCTTGTGGGTGAGATCACACAGGCAAAAAAGCATCTCGGTCCAGAAGTCTTGAGCAATGCTTGAAGGATTGGTATGATGAAAGCAGCAGTTTTGCCGGAGCCAGTTTGTGCAAGGCCGATTAAATCCTTGTCTACATCAAAGTTGGAGGAAAATTTTCAGGGGATGAAAAACGCCAACCAAAAAGAAAGGAATTAATTACCTTGCAGCGCCAAAGGTATGGCCTGAGCTTGGACAGGAGTGGGGTTGCCCCAACCTAGAGCAACGCAGGCTTCAATGAGCTCATCGCAGACGCCCAGGTCCTTGAAGGTCGGCGACTCCATGCTAAATCTCTTGAAGAAGAAAAAGGCTTCATGCTCTGGAATTCTCTGAGAGTTAGAGCTAGGGCTAGTTGCTTAGTACGTTGTTTGCTGGTGTAGCGCAAAAGTTCATCCACGTAAGTTCCTATTGTAAAGATCCAACGCCTGGGATTTAATTTAAGAAGGTTCGAAGAGCATTGTAAAGTGACCACAAACATTTTGTACTACAGGTCACCCAAAAGTTCAATGTTGTTCAATGTTCAAATGGGTCTATGTTCATCCGTTATTTCTGACCATTTATCCGGCAAATATTCTATGATTTATGCCAGATCAAAAGCTAGCAGAATTTGAAGAAGAAAAATGCATTCCAGTGTCAATGGTACAAAACGAACGCATAGTTTGAAATGTTTGGCACATTATTCGCATAACCTCCAAAACAAAAAAACATCCCGACGTCGAATTTGTAACAACGATGGACCAGAGCTTATCTATGGCTTCGGCCCGGATTTCCTAGCTGGAGAAGCCCAAGCAGCCCCGATTCTCTTGCTCCAGCTCATCTATGGGGTTTGTTTCACGCCTTCTAAAGCAAAAGGGCTGAAGGATTAGAACCTTCACAATCTCCTCACCAGGGCCCTTGTGCAAGCAAGAAACAAGAAACACAAAAGAAAAGAAGGTCTTCAATCTTCTCCTGACTTACCGCTTCTTCACAATTGATGGAAAAATGTCAAAAAAGCATAAGAACCCCATCTATCTCTGTACAATCCAGTTGAAGAATAGAAATCGGTCGTGTTGGATACTCATCAACCAACTGGCTTTTTCTGTTTATTCTGGAGTAAAGAATTGGACAAGAAAGACACTGCCAGAATCGCTAAATGGACCTCCACTTAGGATCATCCTCCACTTAAGAGTTCCCATACAACTAAAAAATGCGGTATCATATTTGTACGAACATGTATGGATTCAACTATCTTTCCCCCTCAATGAAACCTCAAGTGAATAGACAGCAATATAGGCGTAAAATAGGATGCTCGCTCTCTCCCACTCTTTTTGGGATATGAATTGATGAGTTAGATGAATGGATTATACAGCAAGGAGGAGAGGGCACTACCATTGCAGGATACACACTACTGTTGTTGTTATATGCCGATGATATAGTCCTATTATCCCATAGTGAGACGGCACTGCAGAAACACACGGGTATGTTGGCTTTCTTTTGTGATAGTATGGAGATGAAAGTGAATCTTAATAAGGCCAAGATCATAGTCTTATATCAGGGCAGATAACGTTAATTTTCTATACAAAGAGGAAACGGAGTCAATACTCAATATAAATAATTGGGGTTACTAGAGGATTAGAATTACAAATGTTATAAAACAGTAGAACACAGGATAAATAGTGGCATGAATGCTCTTTTCTAAGTGGAAAGGAAATGGCATTGATCTGAGCCATCGGATCGGCGTTCTGGGAAGGGACGCGCCCACTATATATGTGATGTCCATTCTTGTAACCGCAGAGCTAATGCGGCAATTCCAGTTTTCGTTTCCATGTCAAAACCGGCATATTTGAAGGCCGCTTAGCTATGGTTAAGATAGTAGAAGCAAATCCATGACAGAGAATGGGGAGGATTATTATTCCACTGCTCTACTGCCAAATACCCCTGGGAAAGGTCTCTATAAATATAACACCCATCTAACTTCAAATCTGACAACAATAGCCTTCCAACGTGATGGAATTACATTTCTCCTTCTTTAGTTCACCGAATAACGACCTCTTAGTGGCAGTTGAATAGTAATGAAGCTATCAAGAAATATGTTAAAACATCCATAATCGTTCTCAACTTTGATGAAGCTAATTGCCATCCGAAAAGAATTGAAAAGTTAATTAGAACGTGTTAACTAACTTAAAATGAAATTTTTACGAATGCGGGGTGATTTCAAATGAATTCAAGGAACTGAATGGGCAGAGAGGCTGAAGATATGTGGCATGGGAAGGCGGGTTTGGAAGGAAAATGTTGTGCCACCCACATTCTTATTGGCTCCACGATGTTGGCAGCAAGCTTGGGACCGTAATTGATCCCACCAGATCTCTAAACACGAAGGATCTCAACCATGAGACCATGAGTCACATATATGGTATCTTTCTTAAGGCGATCACAGGGTTTTAATATGTAATTCATAAATGTAATCGGTATTATAATAAATTAATCTAAAATACGCATTTAGGATGGATGCATGGATGGATATATGTTTTTTAACATCCACAGAGACCAAATTGGCCATGGACCCAAATGCAAGGAAGCCCAAAAATACAGAAAAAGGCAATGCTAATGCTAATGGTAATTTTGTGCTACTTATCTTGACATAGCCAATCCAAGGATTGGAAGGCAATTGGTCTAAAATGATGTAATGAACTTAGCTACTTGACGGATTGGGTTTTGTGCTAGAATAATTCAATTCAATGGTAAAGATAACTATATACAAGACTAGTAACGGTGCCCAGCGTTGCTGGGCATAAGTTGGAAGCCTGTGAATGTTTTGGTCGCAAATGAAAAATGTGTACAGTAATAATGGTGGCCAGCATAGTTGGATTTTTACTTGGAAACCTATAGATGATATAAACCATGCACGTACTGGCTACACCACATCCCACCTAAAACTCCAGGACTCAAGTGAATCTAAAACTTAAGCCTAACATGAGATCTTGGTTGCCTGATTGCAGTATCAAATGTCAATCGTTGAATCACTTTGGATGAGCACACATGCACCCTAGAACTTTATATAAGAAGAAATGGTGTCCAGCAATGGTCGGGTCCTGTAAATGTTGAGAACCTCTAAATGAGAAGCCTGAATATGTTTAGTAATTCGTAACATATTACTTGGAAGTTATATTGTCTAGGGTTGATGGGCATGTGGTATGGAATATGTAGATGATTAGCCAGCGATGAGAATAGAACAGATTGTAGTGCAAAGAAAGATCCTGAATGCAAAGAGGAATTCCTATAATTTGCATGAAGTTCAAGCTACTCACTCTTTATCTAAAATGAACAATATACATAATAAGCAAACCACGTGTTGATTAACATAGGTAAGGCCCAAAAAATAGAGCAAGAACTAGCATTAGGGCAGCCTTGGGCAAAAGATTGGGGGGGATTGGAGGGGTTGGGAAACCGTAAGACTAAATTGGTATTGATTGAATAAAGGAATCATCATTAGTGGTGCATTCTTCATTAAGATTATTAGATTCCCACATGCTTCCTTCCCAGGCATGCATCTCCCTCTTCAATTTTCTATTCGTTGAGAGAACCCTAAACCCATAGGCCCCTTATCCAAAAACCCTAAACCCATAGGCCGAAGAACCCTAAACCCATGCCTTGCATGTACCGTAATGCATGTCAACATCCGAGCTATTTGTTCCTTTCTACATATGCTCATTTGTACTTATACTCCTAATCTTGAGTTTATGAAGTTAATATTTGTTTCTACTTGTGTTCCTTTGAAACTTATTTTGGTACTTCACCTGAAGCTACATATCAACATAAAGAATATCTTTTGTTAAATTTTAATATTTACTTACTACATGAGATGTTGGGAATCTCAAGATGAAGTAACATTTGTGTTGGGTTATTAACATCGTGTTGTATTGTTTTGTCTACGCTAGTGTGCTTTTAAACTTACATTTTGTTAAATACAAGATGATTGTGGCAGAAGTGTTTGGTTCTATCTTAATATATCTTTGACATGAATGTATTTCCTAAGCTTATGAATGCATTAAAATCCATAGAGAATAATCTATATTTCTATCTTAAGATTCTTGAAGATTTGATTGTCATCTTTGCATTCCTTCGAGTTGCATACAGACGCCTAGGACAAAATACCAGATGTAGGAGTTCCAGCTGAATAGATTTCAAAGCAATTCCCGTGGTGAATGCACACTACCGAAATATCTCACAATAGTTCCTCGGGTCTGCACACTGTCAAAATATGTGCATAAAACACCATACAAATTTTATAGGCAATAAAGCTTCTTAATAAATCAAAGAATTATATATCAAGGAGATGAACAAAATCGTAACAGAAGTACGGAGTAAAAAAAATAATCCATGATGGTGCAATAGCAAATTGAGGTCATGTTTAATTAAGGTCATGATCTGTAGTCTTGTACGATGGAGGTTTATTAATGAAATCATTGACTAAAAGGCTTTCTTTGAGTTGGGCTCGTGAAGTGAAGGAAGGAAGGAAGGAAGGAAGTTTATTTTAACGTCCACGGAGGCCAAAGGCCTATGAGACGGTACATGCAAAGAACAAC
>JAANSK020301487.1:0-14443 GCA_011763485.2 Isoetes engelmannii
ACAAAATCATAGCCAAAACCTTATTGAAAAGCGTACAAAAATACAAAAGGAACCCCCTGTTATTTTGCTAGATATGGACCAGTGTGCTTCCTATCATCAAATCTACTTCCAATTCACTTCTGATGATTTGTCCATGGTTTCTTCCTTACTAATTTCCTTTATGTATTTCGAAAGCAGTACAGAAGCATGTCCATACAGGGCAAGTGTTCCTAGACACTAAGTAAATTTCATGTTATGTTTAACCACGAAAATACATCACATTTCTACTACAGCCTTCAAATGTCTTATTACAGAAATGATGCACGTTTCTTAAAGCTCAATACAATGTCACTTGAAAAAACTGAGTACGTATTAATTTCAAGAAATCTTACTACCAACAAATCATGTAATCTCATCACTTAGCTGCCTGTGCAGAACAGTCAATAGAAAATCAAATGAAAACTTTACATCTGAATAAAGATGCAACCAATGAAGTAGAAGTGGTCGTGCTTAAATTAGCCTTGAATTCAGACTTTTAATATATCAGAGGACAAACTTGGTTTGATGAGACACAGATTTGAGAAAACCAATTTCGTATCTTAGAAATGCTAGAGTAATCCTGCAATAGAGAGGTCTACTACATTTGGAAATGATGGAATGAAATATAAACAAAGCTTTATCTTTTCTCTGAAAGAATCAAACTGTCACTTTCCTCCAATGAAAACAACACTTCTGTAGTCTAAACCAATTCTAGAATAAATCAAATTGTGCATCAAATGTTGCCTCGACGGAGGACCATGAAAGGACCACTCCGAACTCTTGGGCTAGAAGACCCCTTGCTCCATCTACATCTCCAAAACTTAAAAGTTTTGTAGAAATCTAGCACCACCTGCTTGTCGCGTTACTCATTATCCAGCACAATGGCTTTTCCCAAGCTAGTCTTATTCGCCAGCTTATTTAGATGTTCCGTATAAAACTGTGTTGCCCTAAAATAGAATGCTCGATCCAAAGTATCGACTAATCCGACCAGATAAAATCAGGAAGCATATAGTTGGAGCAGAGGGTGTACAGTTTGATCTAGCGCATCGCCACTAAACCCTAAAACCTAAAAATGACACAAACCGTCCGATCTTGGCCAAAAAGATCTGCGTCGTCCGATCTAGGGTTTGACCTACAGACAGACATACGATATAATATTATAATATAGGATGTTACTAATGATAACAGTCTATGTTAATGAATCAGGGTATTATTTGAAACATGGTATGTTATTGAATCAGGGTATTATTTGAAACAGGGTACGTTATTGAATCAGGGTATTATTTGAAACAGGGTATGTTATTGAATCAGGGTATTATTTGAAACAGGGTATACTTCAAACAGGGTATGAATTTACAATTATTGAAGGAGGATTATTATATCAGTGCAACAGGAGAATATTTTACAAATTAGGAAAAGGGGGATTGTGGCCAAATACCCCGATTCCAAAAGTTCATATTATCCCCCGTTGTTCCGGAGAAATGGGGGATTATTCTGGGGTATAGGAGCATCTTTTTCGTTGTGATAGAACAGGAGATGCATATACCAGATTTTACATTAAACTATGTTTTTTCCTACTGGAATTTCGCCGGCATCCAAAAACTTAGACCGGATTTTTAAGAGAATATTCGGATTTTTAGGAGACTAACTCCATATTTTTCGCAGCCAGCCCCATAGAAGATTACCGGTTGAAAAGAAAGTTACCCTTGATGTGATGTGTCGATGTGGTGCAATCCCAACGGTTAGTGATTAGAATCTCCAACTGTCATGGTTCAGCCACGACCGTACCAAGATTACCCTAAGGGTGAGAGTCACCTATGCAATGCATTTAACTTCCTATTGTGGGCAATAAGGGAAAAATTGTTGCAATTCCATGGAGTGGCAGAGCAAAAAATTAGAAAAAAAAATGGAATATGATGATCCTTGTTAGAGATTTGGACACATGCTTTAAATGCGAAGCAAGACTGCTTATGCACAGAAGCTTGTCATTTAAGAAACTTCAAGTGGTATCACGTGAAAACTTCTTGTAAAAAATGTGCTATGCATGTGTGTTGCCCTTAAATATGTTCGAGGAGAATGAAACTTGTGTTGATCTCATATACAGAGCTATGATGCCAATCATAAACAACCTCCTTCCCATCATCAACAAATGCCATTACAATTCAGCATTATTACTCCCAAGTCTGAAACCAATGGAGAGCTCCTAATCTACACATAAAATTTGGAGCTGTCTTTCTCCACTCTAGGTTTGTGGTAAGGTTGAGACATGGAAGAGGGCTGTAGGTCATTATTAGCTTTTATTGTTATTCCCTTTCTAGAACTTTGGAAACTTCTTCATCAAAAGTAAAGCTTGCTTCTTAGAAGGTCCGTTGGAAAGAATTTGGCATACTAGAAGTTGTGGTAGAGCATCGACGATCAAGAACCTACCTGCATAAGAACCCACCTATGTAAGCTAAATCTGGGAATCCAGGGGATGATATGATGCTATGAAGGCCTCTTCCTGGATTCCAATACTCTGCTTCTCAGTTGTGGCTGCTGCCATGAAAAACCCTCCACTTGAACCTCCTCATCTTTTGCTACGCCTCTACTTGAGCCTACCTTGCCTGCTGGCTTCTGCGCAACGAATTTGGGCTCAGACTGTCTTCGACGAAGAGAAAAAATGATAGAACATAAAAACAGAGGGCTGCTAATGGACGACCAGATTTGACGCTAACGAACACTAACTTTGATCGATGGCTTTCAACCCAACCTCTAATGCTGCCTAACACAACTGGGCAAATGGTCTAGTCTGTCCAACCACGCCCCCAGACCCATCTCAGCAGTCCAATCCAAAAACCCACTATCGGCCCATCGAGGAAAGGGTTTGCCCTTCGGGCAATCCGAAAATAGTTTAATTGAGGGTGTCACATTTAACATCGGCTTAGGTGCGGCTCTCGGACTCATTCTCACAACAACTGACGGCGTAGTGGAATCTGAGCCTAAAACTTGCGTGAAAAGGTCCCATAATTTTGTAGATCAAATTTGGCCTTAAGCACGAAGTGTGCATGCCAGCCACCTCGGATTATTCATTGCCACTCCAAACCAATGATATTGCACTTGCAAATGCCCCCTTTAGGGGCATTGAGCGGTATTGCACGGGAGATGTAAGAGACATGTTTTTACATGACCTTATCTATGTGTTTAAAATCCAGTATTTGTTTGCCATGTTCCTATGTGATGTATATTGTGCGAGCCATATCACTATTCATCCTATCAAACAATGCCACAAGATGTCAACACTCACTCTATGGCTAATGAACTCACTCCATGACATAGGCAATCCAAAGAGCAGTTCAATATGGAAAAAGATTCAACTTAATTAGAGTAAGCATTAAGTGGTGGTCTTGAACGCCGATGATTGTGGCATTTGATGTTGCACTTAAGTATTAAAGCAAGAGGTCCTTGTTCAAATCTCAGCTTACTAGTTTTTTAAATCGCAACTCCAATTCAAACTTTGAATCAATATCCATTATATGTTTGATCTTTAAATTGAAGAAAGCACGAATCATCTTAACCCTGAGTATGCTAAAACAAAATATGTCATATTCATTGATTAGTGTTGGGCATAATAAAATAGTCTAATGTCAAAATTCAGGATTGTTTTAATAGGCTAACACTAATTTTAACGAACCACTATGGTATACATGAAACTAAGTCATAAAACACATTAGTTTTAACAAACCACTGTAGCTTTCTTAACCACTATTGGTAACCGTGTCACCAACCACTGCTAAGGCATGTGGTTTTTATCTTTCAAATAATTTCATGCATAAGAAACCATAATATATATGGTTTTTAGATGATATAAGAGTGGTTAAATATACTAGTTCATTTTTGGGGGCCTTGTGCTAAGATTATAGATGCTTCTAGCTAGAACCCATAAATCCCAATAAATGCAGCATGTGCATAGAGCCCACTGGGATGTAGATGATATGACGTGATTGAACACCAGATAACAGACATAATGGTGAAATGGAGGTGGGGCCTTGCTGAGCACGGCTACTGGGGCCCCTATAGTGTGCTAGGCTTATAGTCGGTCACTGAATGTGGGCCGGGTATGGGTATGACACCCCCTGGGCTGCAGTGCCGATCTGAAAGATCGTCCTGGGGACTCGATAGGTGGAGGTTTCGTCATGACCTATGGATTTTGGGGGGTTAACGCGGGTAAGAATGTGGTGCTGTCGGGTGGTGGACACATTCTCCAGCGCACCCATGGAACCATTATGCTCCTGGAAGGGACTTTTCTCATTTCTGCCCCATTGGACCGGGGAGATGCAACTTAGAGTAGTCTCATACTCCATGAGATTACGTCTCCGGAAGGCCACAATCACGCCATATCATGTCTCAGTGTTACGACACAAGCTCGGGGGTGTGGCTCCAGGATGAACACAAATGCAATCTCATATTTAAAGCCTGTCAAAGAATAACTTTGGTTGAAACTAAAAGCATTCTATATGTTAGAAGGAAGGAAGGAAGGAAGGATGTTAGAATAAGTGAATAAGCTTTACAAATAATAAACCTTAGGATGAGGCATTGGAATTTAAAATATTAAAGATAAGATAAGATAAGCATTTTAACGTCGCGCCACAAAGGCAGCATCCAATTGGACACATGCGACGGAACAATACATAAGGGGACCGAAGTCCTGAAACTGAACGGGGACCGAAGTCCTGAAACATCACAGATGGCCCTAGGCCCATGGAAAACAGAGGGACCAAAGCCCCGGTACAACAATCATCTAGTGTTTATGCTTATATGTTTACAGATGTTTACATATTTACATATTTTCAGTTCAGTGTTACCGTTGTGCAGCTATGTATACCCCAGCCATGGATCTTCAGGCCACTGGTCACGTATGATGCCAGCCCCACCCCTATAAACTGCCCACTTTCATTGTGTTCTCGCTTCCCGCACTTTACGAAGTTCCTCTCTTCGGCAACTAAGCTGGATGAGCGTGAGGTCTTCCTGTACCGAAAATGTGGTATCCCGAAGATATCTGCCATGTTGGAGCACATGCAATCTGTCCTGGCGCGTCCCAAAGCGGACCAAAATATGGCGTGGCCGGTCTGTCCGCTGGATCCCAACCCTATATGTTGCCTCTATGCCTGGACATTGGATATGCATAGTGTCTCTGAAAAAGCGCTCTACATGCTCTACATCCGATTCACTGCTGGACTCAGGCAGGCCTACAATCCGCAAATGCAGAGCTCGATCCTCCGGATTCTCATTATGCTCTGGACATCCTGTGTGAGGAATATCTGAATGGGATGCTGGCATGGTGGTCTCTACCGGCTCTGTCTGTACAGCAATCTCCCTGTAGGATGTCTCCGCTGAGTCTGTCTGTGTGGCAATCTCCGTGAAGGATGGGGCTGCAGTCTGAGTGGCTGCGTCCACAACTTCTTTAACCAGAGGAGCCTGTGAACGCAATATGGAGGAAGCACAAAAGTATATTGACGTAAAATGTCATGGCTTAATAAGACTTAAAAGATTAGGCCAAAAGTAAGACTATAAAGGACAACCCAAAAGGGACAAGACTATAATAAGAGAACATCTTGTCTTTAAAAGGGGGAAGGAGAACGTGGCTTCTGGGGGGAGGGGGGGGGGAGACACTAGAGATGAAGTTTATTCTTAATTCTTTTATGATACAAAGCCACTCCATAGTTATATCCATATTCCATGTGTGTTGAATTTCCTAGAGAGTTTATTTAGATGGATAGGTAGATTCTCAAACTAGGAAGAAAGAAACTATTGTTGTTCCTGAATTAAAGACAGTTCCCAATATTAAAGCTTAATCCAGATCCCAGTTCTATAATTTGTAAATTAAGGCAGAGTCCCAGAGAAGATAGAGCTGTTGCTCTATCAGATTCTCAGAATTGGAAAGAGCCAGAAGTCCTGATTGCAGTGTTCGCAAGTATGAGTTCGATTGGATGGTCAACTTGTACCAAGACATCCTTTGCCAGAGATTATACTTGATTATATGCATTGAGTTTGTTTAATTTGCAGATAGCGGAGAGCGTTCGTAACAATTGGTATCAGAGCAGAACTTAGATCTTATTACATAATAATTATGTGTTAGGGCCTTTAAATCGTTTCCAGAGATTTTGTTTTGCCCTGATTGAATAAACTAGTGGATCATGTTTGTACTATGCATAGAAAAGGAAACTAGAAGAGAGAAGGAAAATTGTAGAGGTGCAAAAGTGGCTCTTGTTGTGGAAAGAAAAGAATTAGCAAATATGCAATTAAATAGTGGGTTGGAACTGAAATAGTTTGATTTTCAAGGAAGAGATAAATTCCACTTGTGAATATGCTGCACTTTGAAACTGCATTTGTACCAGTGAAAAAGTAGTACTTTGAAGATCCATAGAGTTATTAGAAGTTCCTGTATATGAATCTTGTATGAGTTTTCCTTAAGTTGTGGCAGTAAGGTCAGTATGTTGTCCATGTTCTTGGAATTTTTGATGTAAATGGACTACAACAAGCTAGAGTAAAACATGGAATTTTTTTTATTTGTGGAGTTCTAACTTTGTTTTGGGATTTGTTTTGATTGTGTATACGTGAGGTATTATGTGTACAAGGCAAGCAAGAAATGTCAAGAACAAAAAAGGACTGCCATGAACTAGTTGCAGCTCCACATGAACAAAGAAAAATTGAAGCTGTTGAGGAGCAAAATGAGAGAAAGAAAGGCAGAAGCCTAAGATAGATGACATCTTCAGACTGGTTATCTGAGTAAGATAAGCAAAACTAAGGAAGTTGTGTGTGCTTATGATTGCTGAACGGATTGAGCATTGATTCATTTGATTAGATTTAAAAAGAGTTTCGTTTCGATCAAATGTTGCTCTAGATTAAAGAATTAAGGAGACAATTGTTACTGCAACACAGAAGTCAGATCCTTAAAATGATGTCTTATAGGCAGATGATAAGCTTACTGATAAGGACTACCCCCAGTAGCCTTAACCAACTCCGCAAAAGGGCGGATCCTTCGTTATCCAATGGGCCACAACCTTTCTAGGCTTTATCCCATACCCCATAGACAATATCAATTCCTCCCCTCTCGAGATGCTTGCTTTCAAGCATGTGGAGCACACCACTGTTACCACGTAGAATTGAACCTTGGGCTCTGATACCAAATTGATCAGGACTACCTTCAGTAGTCTTAACCAACTCTCCAATTAAAGGGCAGATCCTTCAAGGAAATCGTTATCCAATGGGCCCCAACCTTTTCAGGCTTTATTCCATACCCCAGAGACCTTTTCAGTCTCCATGGGAGCATCCCAATTGGTAAACTGCCTCATGGGAGAAGGATGTAAGTCCCATATGCTCGAGGACGAGGAGGAGAGGAATTGGTATGGTTTGGGGCCCATGGAGACCACTCGAGTAAATCTTGGGGAGGCGGAGCCTAATTATCACATATAGAGGGTCAAACCTCAACGTCTAGACGCTTTTGCCCAGTTGATTGGGGCACGATAATTAAGGTGTCATATCACTTACCAACCTAGGAAATCCTTTCAAAGCAGATAGTCATGCGACTAGCTTTGGGAAAAGGTAGAAACCTTTCAAGGCAGATAGTCAGGTGACTAGCTTTGGGAAAAAGGTTGTTACTTCTCAAGACAGACAATTGAGTTCTATTGGTCGTTGAGAAGGGATGGACTTCTTTAAGATAGACAATCGAGTTCGATCGATCTTTAAAGAAGTTATTCTTGTAAGGCAGATGTTCGAGTTCGATCAGTCTTGAGACGAGAAGGGAAAAAAAAAACTAATTCCAGCAAGGCGGATAGTCAGATGACTAGCTTGGGAAAAAAATTGTTATTCCAGCAAGGCAGATGATCGAGGGCGATCAGCCTTGGGAAGGGAAAGATTATTATGGCACAAGCTCGGGGGCGTGGCTTAGATGACTTGCAGGATGAACACAGATGCAATCTTAGATTTAAAGCCTATCAAAGAATAACTATAGTTGAAACTAAAAGCATTCTATATGTTAGAATAAGCAAATAAGCTTTAAAATAATAAACCTTAGGATAAAGCATTGGACTTCAAAATCAAAGTGGTAAAGGTCTATGAGGTTCTATTAAAACAAAAGCACAAAAGTAAAGTGACGTAAAAGGTCATGGTTTAATAAGACATAAAAGGTTAGACCAAAAGTAAGACTATAAAGGATAACGCAAAAGGGCAAGACTATAATAAGGGAACATCTTGTTTTTAAAAAGGGGAAGGAGAATGTGGCTTCTAGGTGGGACACGAGAGATGAAGTTTATTCTTAGTCCTTTTATGATACAAAGCCACTCCATAGTTATATCTATATTCAATGTGCATTGAATTTCCTATCAGATGGATACACAGATTCTCAAAGTAGGAAGAGAGAAACTATTGTTGTTCCTGAATTAAAGCAGTTCCCAATATTAAAGCTTAAGTCAGATCCCAGTTTCATAATTTGTAAATTAAGGCAGAGTTCCAGAGAAGATAGAGCGGTTGCTTTGTCAGATTCTCAGAATTGGGAAGAGCCAGAAGATCCTGATTGAGTGTTCGCAAGTCTCAGCTTGATTGGGTGGTGGACTTGTGCCAAGACATCCTTTGCTAGAGATTATACTTGATTCTATGCATTGAGTTTGTTTAATTTGCAGATAGCGGAGAGCGTTCATAACACTCAGCCTATCTACAAAGTATGCACAGGAGGGGCGGATGGAGTGGACTACCCTTGCCAATGTTCTATGCCCAGCCAACGCCACTGATCATCACAGTAGATGTTGCGATCATGGGCCTTCAGTGCTTGACTAATGGGAAGGCATCAGATTTGGATGGTATGTAGGCGGAGCTCCTGAAATGGGCGCGGCCGCCAATTGTGCCTGTACTCATAGAGATATTCAATAGAGCACTGCAAGAAGGGTTTTCCCCACAGTGGACCTACAACAAGATCATCCCCATGTACAAAGCCGGTGAGCCCCGCCGCCCAGACAACTACTGCACTATAATGGTCAACTCTCCCTTTGCGAAACTCCTGGCTACCATTCTTCAGCAGCGGATGATAGTATGGACAGAGGACTTAGGCATTCGTACTCTCACCCAGGAAGGATTCCATCCTGGCCACTCTACCATTGACCATATATTCACCTTGCAAGCCATCATCGAGGATAGCCGGAACCACCGACATGACCTCTACAGCTGTTTTGTTGACTTTGCCAAAGCTTTTGACACGGTACCTTGAGGCAAGTTTATGGGACTGATTGCAGCAGCTTGGGACTCCCATCTATTTGAAAATGCAATATACAGGTTGTATGAGGCATGTTCAGGACGCCTGGCACCGTCAAAACAGTCGTGGTCAGTAGTATTGGAGTGCGCCTGGGTTGCGCCCTTTCACCAACACTCTTTGGCCCGTATATTGAACAGTTGGAGCATTGGCTGGCCGAATACAAGAGAATGGGCGCCCTGCTATTACACCACATCATCAGGCAACTCATATACGCTTCTGGGGTGTGGATGTTTTGGCCCACACTGTAGAAGACATACAGTGCTACTTGAACGCTCTTGAAACTTTCTGCCATTACATAGGAATGCGAGTTAACTTGGATAAAACTAAACTCCTACTCGTATCATCCTCTTGCCACCCAAGGCCACCTTCCTTCATATATTAGGGGTAGAACATGGAAGTGACTCCCACGTACAAGCCCGGGGGTTTCACCTATTGCAATGGAGATATGCCATGTGCATTAACGGGGTCAACAAAATCCCTTCCGTATATGCCTTATCTAGG
Organism: Isoetes engelmannii; assembly: GCA_011763485.2. Lineage (NCBI taxonomy): Eukaryota > Viridiplantae > Streptophyta > Lycopodiopsida > Isoetales > Isoetaceae > Isoetes > Isoetes engelmannii. The sequence goes on from JAANSK020301487.1 coordinate 9,803, forward strand.
GTTCAAAAAAACCTTTGTCGTATACATATTACACTAGATTACGCCTAAAAAACCCCATAATTCCATATGTATACATACGGTTTAAGTCCAAAGAACCCCGCTCCGATTAACGCACATGGTATATACGTCCTGGACTATGTGAAACCCCACGTACAAGTACTTGGGCATTGAGTTCTCCACCACCACACACTGGGATAGCTGTATCCGGTTACGTATTTTTGCGGGTTGAAAAGCTTTATATGCCATGCAGAATAGTAGCCGCCATGCAGAGTTGTCTGCTTGGGATCATCAGTCATGCCTGTTTAGAGCTTTGGTTGAGCCAGCTCTCTTGTACGGGTTTGAAGTGGGGGGCTCGGTCATATCCACCACCACATGAAATGACCTTGAACAGGTACAAAAGGCTTTCTTGGCACGAGCACTTGGGGTGGTAAAGTCCATAGTTCCATATCAGATATTGATGCAAGACAGGTTTTCTCCCCCTCTAAAGGGCAGCAATGTGCCGTCACATCCTTTATTTTCAGAAGGTGGTTCGCATGGTGGATGCGCGCCTACCTAATATGGCCTTAGCAGTTGCAATGGGTTTGCAACACCTCAAAGCCTGCTGGAAGGACAAGCAGGCCCAGTGGCTCTCCCAATGGCATGTCCAGGCACACAAATGCGTGTAGGTCCGCACAAAAAGAGTGCAAAGAAATTGCAATGGTACCTGGACGCTTCTTTCTTTAGCAAATTGTGGGATGTTGAGGCTCTGGCACAGGTCAAGATGGGATACTATAGGGAGCAGGTGAACCCCACCCTCACAAGGGGCCCACTGCAGTACCTAAGCACCCCTTTGCCCATGAAAATACATAGGCTGGATTGGAGGAACTGGAAATGGACGCAGACGCAGCCGCAGCCGCTTGGCCGCCTAGGGCCTTGCCCTGGGCCGGCCGTTCATGCAAACATGCCCCAGCCAGCCCTAACGGCCTTAGAGGGTGGTTCTTTTGATGGAGAAGGGACTGGTTAAGGGCAAGAATGTCAATCTGTGGCCAGGCGAAGGGACTTCTTCTACTTTGATTCATGAGCAAGGATTCATGGCCTTCCAAGGTAATCCGCATCTAAATCTTTCGAATATGATCTGGCAGGAAAGATCTTTCTTTTTTTCCCAATTCCTACTGGCGGAAGTATTTAGGATGTGAGCATAGCAGGCAGATAGCTCTGGTTCTATTTGTTTCCTTGCAGATTGAAAGCCATCTTTATAGAATCCGGATAAATGCTAGGATCCCTCTACGATTTATATTTTTAATGATTTAAACCGGGCTGTGGAGAGTAAACTAGTTGGTTGTGGCTTGTTCTAAGCTAGACCAGCTTATGGTAATCGTAGAAGGATTATTGATGCTTTTATCCTATGATTTGATTCTTAAGTTTATGAATTTGCTGGATACTTTTGGAGTCAGGGGTGATTATTGGGAGGTGACAGCTCCATTGGAATAGAGTGGCAGTCTATTTTATGTAAATTTGCCTTCTTGCTAAATGTTCTAAATATTTTTGGGATCTCTAGTTTACCTAGCAAAGTATGTTGTTGGATCAGAAATTATATAAAATCATGTGGCGGGAGACACTTGATTTTACTGAATGACGTTTTATGATAGATGGCTGATGAGGATTCTAGAGGCTTTTCCAACAATGCACCATGTTCTGGATCGTATTCTTTGTAGTCTAGTTGTTGGCGGGGCTTGTTTATAGTGGTTCCTATTCATGGCGAGCTAGGAGATTTGCACAGTCTTTATGTGACTTGGACAGCATTATCTGCATAATTCTTCCTGGCCGATATGTTTTTTTTGTTCCTGCTGATTGCTTAGGAATTGCTAAGTAAATTGGAGATTTTTCTTGGGCTTAATCTATATCTGGCCAAAAAAGGTAACAGGGATTGTTATGGCGATGTGAGCACCTTGGATTTGTTGCAGGAAAGACAAGAGTTATTCCTCTAGTACCTATTTTTGGGGGAAGATGGTGACTTTTCCCTGTAGTAACCTAAAGCTGGGGAAGATATTGAGTAGCTCTTCTTCAAGTACTTGACTTTTGCAGGTTGCTTTTATTGTTGCAGCAGTTCCTTTTTTTTCCCTGATCCTTCAGGGTTTTTTTTTGTGTTGGAATACTTCCAATATGATTCATGTGGAATCATGTATGTGCTATAATTTTCAAATCATATGAATACATATACACTGCCTTAACCTCAAAAAATAAAATAAAATACATAGGCTGATAGCTTCCATTTGCACAGATGGGCATCGCCTCTGTATTGAAACTGGACGATGGGCTCGAGAAGCACCCGAGGACAGGATCTGCCAGTGCTACCACCAAGGGGCTATTAAGGACGAGCATCGCGCTCTTCAGGCCTGCCCCTCGTATGAACAGATTTGAGCGCAGTATCTCAAATGGTACTGCCTAACCAGCCGCTGCATCTTTTATTGAGCATCGACTCCGTGGGATCTCTTGGGTCATACCTTTAGGAGGTATGGGCGCGCGCACTCGACTCTGCCCATCTAGTGACGATTGCATTTTTTTCTGTATCGCATACTAGCATGTTTACTACTGCCAAGGTTTTTCCCTCGAAAACCCTTTGGGGCGGGGGTTTTTTAATCTGGACCGTAATATGCTTTCTGTTTTCTTGTTGTTTGATCCCATAGGCCAATTGGTCTCCGTGGATAATAAACTACATTCTATTCTATTTTGTTCTAAAATTAGAATAACTCTTGACAGATAACACTACGATCATGATGATCGCATGTTGAATTTCAATTTCTTTTTCTAATTCAGAGATTGTTCGATCAGGGATTCAAAGGGTGAGCCTAGGCCACGTTGTTTTCTGGATGATGTTTAGATACATGGATAGAATACAAATCAAGGAATTATTGTACCTCAGTATAGAAAACCTACTAAAAGAGGAAACAAAAAGGGGAAACAATTGTCTTTTTCTGTGCACCCTTGCTAAACATGAAATGTATTTAATATTTTCTAAACTTACATACATTAATATACGATTCTAGTTATGATGATTGGCATCCAACTGTGGTTAGTATTATTAGTGTGTAGACTAGTTTCTTAGCTAAGAAGATCTAGCTCATTTGGTACATGAGGGTAGTTTAGCAAAAATGTGAAAGGGTTTCTCCTCCTTTACCAGATAGTCTTCTAGATCTTGCTTCTAAGCATAACGGGTCAGGTACCTATCTGAGATTCGTGATTTCATAAGATTTTCACTTCTTGGTTACATTTGCTTTGAACTTCTTGAGAAGAATGAGCTTACTGGATCTATCAAGCACAAGTTGTGTGAGTGCCTTCTAAAGGTGGAAGATTTATAGTATTTATATATCTTCGCTGCGCAAAAGCATAGTGGTGGCTTCCAATAAAAGAAGGCAACAAAAGACCATGGTTAACAAAAACAAGTGGTGAAATGGAAAATGCACTTAAAATAAAATAAACACCACCATAAAGTAGGCACATGTCTTTTTAAAACATACGAAAAGTGTAAAAGGTCTGGACACGTCCAGAAAAGTGTTGACTACTAGCAGCCAAGCTTCCTCGCCCATAACTCGATTATCGACACCCATAGATTATCAAAGGTTCGACACCCTCTAAAGCTAGAGTATTAGCTCTAGCTTGAATAATCAGCCTCCGAGGCTGTATTCAGGGCTCGAAGACGCATGTTGCTGTCTGTTACGTATACATGAAAGATCACTTACGTGACCTTCCTGCTGTGGAAACAGGGTGACGCGTGGCAGCGCGGAGCCCTGTTGGCATAGCAAGAAGGTGACGTAAGTGATCTTCCCTGTAACGTGGAGGAGAGTTAGGCATTATTCTGTGCCATGTGTCATTATAACGTGGAGGAGAGTAAGGCATTGTTCTGTGCCATGTATCAATGATTAGACGGTGTAACGTGGAGGAGGATAAGACATTGTTCTGTGCCATGTGCCACTGATCTGACGATGGAAGCAGAGAACCGCTAACAGAAAAAAAGAATGTCTGTATATATACTACTTGACGGGGAAAGAAAGTGGGGCAAATATTGCCGCGTGGTGGCATATGACTGGAGCGCACGACAGAACAGTGCGTAACTTTCCTTTACGAAGTTTGCAGCTGCGTGTTATGACTTAGCACAGGATTTATTTTATCACATGGCTTTCTAACGACTTATTTTATAAATCCAGGATTTATTTGTGATTTTCTGTGATAAATCTGGCCTTATTTAAAAAAAAAAAAATCACAGGATTTATCAGTGATTTTTATCACAGGATTTTTTGGATTAGGGACGCCTCACATGCAATTTTTTCCCTATTCACATGCAGCAGGTTGAAGACGGCCGGTTTGACGCTCGAGCCATTCTTGCTCGAACTGCTGGAGCAGTTTACTCCTGAAACGTCTCCAACGGCTTGCTGTCCGGCTAAACTTGCCTGTCACATGTGAGGCGTCCCTTAGAAAGCCTGTCGATTAAAGGTACGGACACATTTCTAGAAAAGTGTTGACTACCAACTTTGAAAAAGGCCGATATTATTTTAATCATCTGCAATGCCAAGTTTACATCAAGTGTAAGAGGATTACCTGGGAAGTAGCAATCAATGGAGTGCAACTGGAGCACAAGCGGGGGGGGGGGGGGGGGGGGGGGGG
>JAANSK020301488.1:0-19507 GCA_011763485.2 Isoetes engelmannii
TATGCAGGCTTGAGAGTAAAGCTCTGGTGTCTTTCGTCGAATTTCCTTTAGGCACTCTATGTGTTCTTCAAAATGGCCATGGTCTAGAAATTCTTAGTAATGTATTGAACAAATCTAATGAAGACGGCAACCATTAATACAAGATTGAAGAATGTTTTGGTAACACTCTCATGGTGTATGATGCTTGTTATCTGACAAACCTCTAGAGTGATGAAGGTGGACTAGATTCATCATCTTCTACTAGGAGAAGTTGCAACTCGAACTTTACAAAAATGCTCATGATAATAAGCTCATGACAAGATAAAAATAAGCTCAAGAAAGTTAAGGAACACTAAATGAATCTATTTGCCTCCTTGCTATGATGGAGGTAGCATGGAGATAGCATGGATCGTATGCAGCAAAATATGGATCTTCACATGTGGACAACTTACCCCCATACGAGTACTCCTTCATTGGATGGCACAGTAATGCTTGCATAGTGTGGTGATCACAATTCCCTACAATAAAGAAGATTTATTCATGTCAGCCAGATTACTTGTGCATGGCTCGGTTACTTGCACATATTGCAAAGAACACCATATTGTATTGGGTTGTGTGATGCAATGATGTATTATTGTCACATGGGACAAAGACAACTGCAAAATAATTTGACGATAGAAGAAATACATAAAAACCTAATGATGGAAGTAGATGTTCATGGTGGCATCAAATGGTTATGGGAACTTTATGAAAAGCCATGAGCAATATAGCAACTGCAATGCATATTCTTGATACAAATCTCTCTGAATTTAGACACAGTAGTTGATTGGCTACAACTCTTGATTAGTATCATATTCCTCTAGGGATATTGTTTTCATTATACCAAAGTGCCCATGAAAAAAGACCCTAGATAAATTTACACCCCTAGATAAGGCAGCGATCGAAGGTACTTAGTCTACATCAAGGCAAACCAGACTGGGACAAAAGAGGTTGGAGAACAGATGTCAGACGAAACCACTTCCCTACATGGACTACCGAGAGATGAGAAATAAAGAGTGGTAGCCACACACCTACGATCTACTCATAAAAAAAGAAGAAATACATGGAATATTCACTTGTATCAACTTGGACTCCAAGAAAATAGAATTCCTACAAATGTTAGCTATTGTACCTGCCCATAGCTTTTCGTTGAGGTTATAAAAACCTTGCTCTTTCGAGCTTCTGAGGAAAAACCTTGGGGTAAGCTCTCGCTAAGGGGCTTAAAGAAATACAACACTGACTAAGATTGCTCTCATGAAATATCCAATGAGAGAAGAAGTGGTTGAAGCTGCGTATCACCATTTTACCTTCATATTACCAACATTGGAGCACAATAGTGAGAACATGTTCATGCATGCATAAGATACACCTCTTTAAAATAGAATAGAAACAGAATCGAACTGCCTTTTATTGTCCACAAAGACCAAATGGTGTATGGGATCCAATAAGAAGAGCACAGTAAGCCCTTTAGAAGGAGGCGGGCATAAATGGATCTGTTAGTCAAGAACCTCCAGTGTTGTTTCCATACGAATACGGTACCTTTCAAGTACTTAATTAGCATACCATACCGGAGGTATAGTAGAAACATAATAAAAAATGCAATATTTTTGTGTCAACCTTTGATAGTTCTTAACACAAGTATGGTGAGTATTTTATAGGTATGGCATGTATTCTATAGGTATGGTAATTATTATATGAATACTTTATAGGTATGATATCTATTTTATAGGTACGGAAATAACACTTTTTAACGTATTGTTTGTTTCTTGTTACGTAAAAACTCAGATGTATGTTACGAGGTATGGTACATTAAATACTTACAGTGTTCTACAAATGTTGTAAGTGCGAAACAACGCTAATATCCATGTATAAGATGGTAGCACTGCTGCAGACATCTGCAAGAGCACATGTAGTGACTAAATAAATGTAATCAAACCAACATATCCTATTTTCTCATGGCTCATGGCCCTATTGGCATGTTTCAAGTCTAAGATGATGTTGAAGATATAACTTGAATCATCATTTAATTCAGTATCTAAGCAGGTAACATTCTACATACAGGATGATTCAATGGTCAGAATGTATGGTGTAAATATGTGTGAAAGGGGGATAATTATCCACCCCAGAAGATAGCTTAAATTGGTACATTTGTTTAAAGGGTGTTCAAGTTAATTATAGAACCCAAGTCTATACTTATCATTGTAAATATGTGGCACGAGTTCCTTGGAGCCGAAATTCATTCAAAATCCCCATGGACTGTGTCGGCCAAATCTGGTGGCTTCACCGACGGATCGTCTCTGTAAATACCCAGAATGGCTAACTGAATTAATACAGTGGCCGGATCATTAATCTAAGGAGGAATCGAGTATTTGCAAATGAATTCTTAATGTTTTAAGTTGTCTCTAGTTGCTACAATAACTCGAGCAGTGCTCAAGCTACAGTACCTAATATTTGAATGTTAAATATTTAAGGGGCATTGTTTAAAGGGGGTAAACATTGCTATTAGATCATAATCTATTAGCAATAGACATTGAAGTTATTGGGATTGAATTTTGGTTCAAGGAAATTATGTGATTGAATTGCTTTGAAATCTAACATCTGGTATCAGAGCTTGAGTAGCAGGATGTCTAGCAAGTTTGGAGCCAGTTTGCTCAGCACTCTTTTTTTTTTTTGAAGAACTTTTCTCATTAAATTAAAAGAATGGCAATGGTACAAAGTGAGTGAAGAGGAACTGCCCCAAAGAGGCAGCGATACCCCACCAGTCCATCATCCACAGGGATGCTTTTAGTGGCGAATATTCGCAAAATACGAATTTATAGTGTTTCTAAATTTTTGTCTAGGAATGGTAGGTAGGCTACGTGCCCTCAAATTTAGGGAAACATTGCCCGGAATTTACGGGAGAAAATACCGCCAAGAAGAGTTCGCCTTTTGATCTATGGCAGCACAACGAAGGATTTGGCCTGGATTTATAGCTTCTTGCAATTGGTCATTATGATTCGCCCCCAGATCTACAACTAGACTGCTATGAATCGCTACCAGGTTAGCAACATTCGTGTAAAGCCTTTGCTAGATCGATAGTTATTATGTATTCGCTAGCTCTTTCAACTGTTGTTTGATTGGACGTGTTTCTTATAAGAAATGCAGAGAGTATGTGGAGCATCGTCAACTATTTTCAAATGAAGCATGTGGAACATCATTCATGATAAGTTATAGGTATTTCTGCTAATGAATTTAGGAGTTTGCGCTTCAATTAACCAGAATGTATATGAATAATGTTTTTCACCCGAGCTTCTACATCTTGTGCTCACGAAGGCAATATAGTAGGACATTTATTATCCGTTGTTGTTCTCCTTTCTTAACTAGAGTTTTTGAATCATATATCTTCTGATCCTAAAACTGCAAGATTCTCATATAAGTAAGCATAAACAATAACAAGGAGAATGTAAAAATTGAGATTGGGCTGCTTAGATATAGTTATCTGTAACATCATTTTATACCTTTTCTACAGTTCATTTCCATGAACCTCAACGATTTATTTTGCTATTCCCAAATGGTGATTGCAAATGAACATCTGTAAAATGCAGATCTGCTACGAATGAAGCTTTGGGGCAGATGAGCTTTGGATTTGCAAAGATGTGTAGCACAAGACCTCTGCACAACCAGCATCCCTATTACTTAATTATTTAAGGCAGTTGGGTTTTATTAAATGTTAAATTGCTAAAGATGGACTAGGCTAATGCTTCAAAAATATTAGCAGGATGCATATGTTTAGTGGTAAAATAATGCTTTCTGAGTGGTGTCCATGATAAAGGGTTCAAATCCCTGAAGCATCTCGTAGCTTTCAAATCTTTTATAGACTACATCAAGTGAAGGCGAATTTAGCACTTCAGTATCTACTGCCACTTTGTCATATGCCTCTCTGGCAGCATTTCTGTATGACTTTTGTGCAGGCTCCTTGTTGGAGGAACTCAGGAAAGGGAGCAAGGTGAGTTAGTCTTGAAGCTGTCTAACTATTTCTGCTAGTTGACTGTCTGAAGCTCATGATTAGATAGTCTATGGCCAGGATTTAGAGACTTTATAACAGTTTTTAACGTGATTTTACGGAGGCACCTCCTCAACTCTGCTGGCAAAAGCCTAGCCAAGGCTGAGCCCTCTTGTCATCTGCTTTATGTATTCGTTGCCAAATCATTTTTAACAGAACTACTTTACATCACCATTGGTTCTTTAAGCTGCTCTGTTCTAAATCCTGTCAACAAGATCTACTAAGGCTCTAAACATTTGCCAAAACAATGCCTCTTTGTAAATTTTCAGATGCATACAGTGTGGATACACATTTGGTTTGAGTTTCTCCTTTTCTTCACCCAACCATCATCAAGTGCAGGAGTTGGCCTTGGAGAATTTTCAAGAACCTCTTTGGTTGCCCTAGGGGGTTCTTCATTCGCGGCTTTGCTGAAGAATTTTGAAGAGTACCTTACAGGGACCCCTTCTATATGCACAAGGAGGTTCTTCTTTCATGTGCATACTTTTTGCAGACCTGCCTTTTTTTACTTGCTGATTTCTTGAAAGATATTCCTTGCATTGCATGGCAGCAGCAGATGCATGAAGCTGATCTTGGTTTCTACAGGTGAAGATAATCATAATCGCAGAGTTGTTGAGAGGATGGAACACAGAGTCTGGTCTTCTTTTTTGGAAGAACTTGGTGTCTATTGCACAGAAACCTGAGACGATAAATAGGACAACAAGCAGGATGGATTGATAAGATACTTAGAAAGATCATGATACTCATCATTAGAACTTTAAGTATAGTAGGGAATCTTCATAAAATACGAATTTTTAGGGATTTCTAAAACACCTCTCATGTGAATGTAGCAATGAAAAAGGGGATATAGTTGGAAGTTTTGAAAGTTGAGCAAATAAAATTGTGTTGATAAACAACTTCTAGAGATTTTATATCATATGTTCTAGTACTGATACAGAAGTGGTATTCACCTATAATTCTAAATTATAAAGGCCCAACAACAAAGCAATTCGCCAAAAAGTTACCAGCAAATTTGGATAATTTAAAATATTCGCCATAAAAACTAATCTTATTCTTACTACATTCGCCAACAATTCTATATGTATTATATGTTGAAAAAATAAATAAAAGCATCCCTGATCATCCCTCAATAGCCACTGCACAAAATGGCCATCAGCATCTACAATCCCCAGGAAGTCTCGCCAAATGGCAAACTTCCGCTCTGCCAATCCCGGAAATACCAGAAAGCTCTGAAACAATCTATACCTCAGGTGGGGAATCAAAGAGGCCGAAGGCTGCTGGACCCCCTGGAAAACCCACAACCGCTGCCGTCTCCAAATCAGCCATACAAGCCAGACCACACATAAGTGCAAGGCTTGCTTCCGCAGCTGAGGCCAAGCACCTGGATACAAATGCAGCAGCAACTGCTGGCTGGTCAAGCGAACTTGGAACCGGGCCCGGACCCAGTCCTAGGCTGCCTGCAAGTGGGGGCAAAGGACCAGATAATGCTCCACCGTCTCCCGATGAAGACCACAACAAGGGCACAGAGGACTCACCCCCAGCCGAAACCTGCTCACCAAGGCATTCACCCTGATACAACGGTGCACCACCTGCCACAGGAGCACCCTAACCTTCGGCGGGGGAAGGGTACTCCACGTTCAAACCCAGACAGAGCGCCAGCGGGAGCCTGGAAGCTGCAAAGACCACTTGCCAGAAGGGGGCAAAGTGTCATGAATGACCAATGTACGGTAGGCAGATCGCACAAAGCATGAAGCATCCACATCAGGATGAACCTTTTAGACCTGCACTACCACATCATCCTGAAGTAGTACTAGTATGTGCAACGGAATGTGACGGGCCACCTGCTGCCAAATAGACCGGTCACTAGCCCTCAAGCAAAACCGGGCCCGGAAGAACTCCCAGAATGCAACCTGGCCTCCCCAATACCAATCCTCCAAAGTGAGCACCCCAGCCCGCCTCCAACGAGCCTGCATCCGAGCGTGCACAGTGGCGGCCAGGGGCAAGTGTGCTGGAGGTAGAGGAACCCACAAGAAGGGAGAGGAATGATGATACAATGTGGCAGGGTCTAACTGAAACAACACTCGCACATGGTCCCAGGCTCGCAACACCCCAGTGAGAAAGGGGGATGTGTGCGGGAAAGGCTTAAGCCCATACAACAAAGCCCACGGGCACAGAAGGCTTCCCGAATGCCACACAGTGGCGAAGGGACTGCACCAACAATGCCGCACCAGGTGAGGATGCTCCGCCCTGCAGAATACTCCACACAAACTTGGAGGCCAACACCTTGCTGTACAATGCCAGATCCAAGATAGCCAAACCCCCATCCTCCCGGGAGCAGAGACACTTCCACCACGCGACCTTGACTACCGCCCCCTCGTCATCCCCACCCCACACAAAATTTTGGACCATCCGATCCAATGCCTGCATCTTCCCCTCAGGGGCCAACATGACGGAAGCCGTGTACACATGTGTGCTACAAAGCGCCGACTTGGCCACAGTGACCCTCCCTGCCATAGACAGCTTACTGCCCTTCCACCAGTTAAGGTGCTTCTGCAGCCCCTGCAAAATATCATCCCACACCCGCCCTATGGAGACATCCCCTCCAAAGGGAATACCCAGTAGCTTCGTACATACATTTCCTGGGAGGACCTTCCATGGAAAGAGAGCCAGGCAAGGGGGAGGCGGAGTCAACAAGGCCCATAATGCCGAGCACTTTCCCCAATTCAAGAGAATGCCCGAGGCCAAAGAGAAGGTGTCGAGCAGACCCTTCGCATTACACAGATTGCTCTCCTCTACCACCAAAAAGAGGCAGGTATCATCAGCAAACTGGTTAATGATCTGTTGACTACCATCCTGCATCCGGAGCCCATCCACCACACCTTCATCCATAGCAGCTAGAAGTAGCTGAGACAAGGCCTTTGCCACAATCGTGAACAAGAACGGTGCAAGAGGGCACCCTTGACGCACCCCTTTTCCCAAAGAGAAGAAGGTCGAGGGCTCACCCTGACACACCACGGTAGCTCGGGCCGACCTATGCAGCTTCATATCGTGGGCCACAGCCTAATGCCAACATCATGGCAGACAAAACTCCCAACGCACACTGTCATATGCCTTGGCGAAATCGAGCTTCAAGTATGCAATGCCTTGCCCCGTCCTCCTGGCCCAAGACAACCCTTCATAAGCCGCCGCCACCTTTGTCAAAATGTTCCATCCAGGGACAAACCCCGACTGGACCCTGCTGATGGAGGAGGACAGTACCGGCTTCAACTTCTCTGCCAGAGCTTTCGCAATGATCTTGTAGACAGAAGACAACAAAGAAATAGGCTGCCAATCACTAATGGTGGAAGGCTGCTTCACCTTGGGGATAAGAGAAATGCACGCAGTATTCAAGATCCGATCAAGCTGCGAAGATTGCAGCAGCTCAAGATAGACCTGATACACCGATTCCCCGGCCCACTCCCAATAAGTCTGGAAGAACTCCACCAGAATGCCATCCAACCCTGGTTTGTTTTGCTTAAGCATTATGAGGAAAAAACCTCTTCTCAAATTGATTTGCTTGAAAATGAACTAAGGGGTTTGAAATTGAAAGATGAAGGAGATGTTGGTGAATTCTTCAATAGATTTGATAACATAATAGCAGATTTGGCTGGAGGTTAGTCAATGTCTCAGATAGGAGTCAGGTCTTGCAGATTTTTAAAGCAGTGTGAGAATGAAAACTTAGCTCTATTTATTAGAAATATGTGTAAAACAAGAGAAGAGGCAGAAAATATCTTAAGAACTGAATGTGAGCAGAAAAAATTGTAAGGGAAGGAGAAGAGCAGCCCAAGATCCTATTTGTTGGAAAAAAGGAAAGGATGACATGCTATGATTGCAATGAGCAAGGCCATTTTAAGAATGAATGTCCAAATTTGAAAAGAGAAATTAATTGTTACACTTGTGGAGGAAGAGGACACATAACAGCAAAGTGTCCATCACCAAAGGAGTTTGGCCGAGGTAGAAGTAGGGAAAATTCACGAGGAGGAAGAGCAAGTGCTAGCAAAGGTCGACGAAGGAGCACAAGTGGTACCTATGTTGCTACAGAACATGAAGAAAAGAATAAATCAGAAACTAAAGATGAGGAAGAGGTATGCCATAATTTTGCTACTTTTAGTGAAGATGTACATGCTAACAAGAATGATCCTCTTGTAGTTGATAGTGGAGCTGAATGATCAGTAGTCCAGTCTACTGACCTTTTAAAAAATTTGAATCTCTCTCAATCTAGGAAAATACAAGTTGGAAATGGGGAGCTACAAGAAGTTGACGGAATGGGCCTGCTGCAACTCATGGATTTGGATGGAAATATAGTTGATGTAGAAATGTCTTGTGTGTGCCAACCATTGTCAAAAATCTGATTTCTGTAGTTAGTTAGTTGATTTGGGTTATAGAGTCAATTCTGACTCTAAACCATGTACTATCTATCTTGGGAATGAATTAAAGTTTCTTGTAAAAAGATGTGGCAATTTGTTTCAAATGAGCAGTTCATCCTACAATAGCATTAACATGCTTGGAATTTCAGAATTTGAACTCTGGCATAATAGATTAGCTCACACTCATTGAAACAATCTAAAGTATCTTGCAAAGAAGGGATGGATAAATTGCAGAGATATAAAGGCTGAAAAATTCGTGTGTGAAGGATGTGCACTTGGCAAGTTAAACATACAGTCTTTCACCAAATCCAAAACTAGGGCTAAAGACATTTTAGAACTCATCCATACAGACTTGTGTGGCTCATTAAATGTCAAAGGAAGAATCAACAAAAGGTATATCATCACTTGCATTGATGATTTCAGTAGAAGATGTAAATGCTATTGTCTGGAGCATAAATCTCAAGCCTTGAGTACTTTTAAGCAATTTGTAGCAAAAGTAGAGAGACAAACTGGTAAGAAAGTGAAGTGTATCAGGTCTGATAGGGGAGGAGAATATCTATCAGCAAAATCTCATCTCTTTTGCATTTCTAATGGTATAAAAAGGCAGTTGACTTGTAGGTACAACCCCCAACAAAATGGAGTAGCTGAAAGGAAGAACATGACAATCATGGATGCTGTCAGATCCATGATTAAGAGAAGTGGCTTGCCAAACAATTTCTGGGAAGAAGCTTTAAAGACTGCTATCCTCATTAAAAATCTGCTCCCATCATCAAGCATCAAAGGTAATGTACCAGAACTCTTGTGGTCTCAAACTAAGGAAAAGATTGACTATGATTACTTCAAAACATATGGATGCCTAGTGTATGCACACATTCCTAGTGAATTGAGAAGGAAAATAGATGACAAGGCAGACATAGGATTTCTAGTAGGACATGATGATGAATCCAAAGGGTACAAAATATATGTCCCTAACAGTAAAATGGTGATTATTAATAGAGATGTGTATTTTAAAGAAGATATTCTCTATAAAGATAGATTTGGAAAAGTAGGGAATTTTCAGCCACAGGAAAAATCAATGGATAAAAATAACATGCAGGTCGATTTGGAGTTTGATATAGATGATGGCGAGACATCAGAAATTCATGGAGAAACAATAGAAGGGAATGTGCATGAATGTGACAAAAATAATCTAGATGATGAGCATAATGGTGTCCTAGGGTCAACTAAAAGGAAAACCCAAGCTCAAAGACTTGTTGACGAGGCTCAAATTGATAAAAATCTGTATGGCAGAAATGATCATGGGAAAAGTAAGAGGATTGAAAACATGAATGCACAGCATGAGTATATTATGGCCATATTAGATGATGTTATAATCCCTGCATCCTTTGAAGAGGCAATGGACAGCAACGAAAAAGAGAACTGGATTAAGGCAATGAATGATGAAATGGGTTCATTCACACAAACTGACACATATGAGCTAGTCGAGTAGCCAATTGGGAAAAATATAGTGGGATGTAAATGGCTGTACAAAATCAAGTCAAATTCAGATGGAAGCAAGAAGTTTAAGGCTAGGCTTGTTGCAAAAGGATACACACAAGAAAGGGGCAAAGATTACGAAGAGACTTATTCCCCAATTGTCAAACCGACAAGTATCAGGGTACTTCTAGCACTAGCAAATACAGTGGATCTAGAAGTCCACCACATGGATGTAAAAACAGCTTTTCTAACTGCCAAATTAGAAGAGAAGGTATTTATGAAACAGGCGCTAGGGTTTGAAAAGGGAAGTAACATGGTTTGGAAGTTAAAGAGGGCAGTCTATGGCTTGAAACAATCTCCCAGAGAATGGTACCTATGTATGGATAATTATTTGAGAGAACAGGGATTTGAAAAGTTGAATAATGATGGAAACTTGTACAGGTACAAAATAGGACATGATTACTGCAGTATAGCTCTATATGTGGATGACTGCATTATGGTAGCTAGTAACCAGGAAATATTAAACACCTGCAAAAACATTCTGAGTTCTAGATTCCAAATGTCTGATCTTAGAGAGCTTAGGCAGTTTCTTGGAATACAAGTATTCAGATATAGGAAGCAAAAGGTTTTGAAGCTACACCAGAGAAAACATTGATAACATGTTGAAAAGGTTCAATCTTGCTGATGCACATCCCACGAAAACTTCAGTTACTGCAGGACATAGACTTACTGCAGAAACACCAATAACAGATGAAGAAAGAGAAGCATGGAGAATGTTCCTTATAGGGCGCTGGTGGGATGCCTTCTCTATTTAGCAAACAATACTAGACCAGATGTGTCTTATGTGATAAACATTTTGAGCAGGAGATGTCACAATCCAACTAGAGAGCACTGGGTGGCAGGAAAAAATGTTTTGAAGTACTTAAAAAGTACGAGATCTCATGGCATCACATACAATTCTAATGATTTAAATCTAGATGCTTTCAGTGATGCTGATTGGGGAGGTGACCTCTCATGTAGAAAATCCACATCTAAATATGTTGTCTATCTAAGTGGAGGTGTAATATCCTGGAGGAGCAAAAAAGCAGAATGCTATAGCAATGAGCTCAGCTCAAGCTGAATATGCAGCTTCATCACTTGTAGCCAAGAAGATTATCTGGTTAAGAAGGCTACCGCAAGAATTAGGACACAAGCAAGTAGCAGCAACTCAAATTTTTACAGATAGTCAAAGCTGCATTGCAATTGTTAAAAATCATGTAGACCATGAGAGGACTAAACATATTGAGCTCCATATTCATTTCATAAGGGATTTGGCAGCCAAGAATCAGGTTAAGATGGAGTACGTCAGCATTGCATAACAAAATGCAGATATATTTACAAAGGCTTTGCCTGAAAGCAAGTTTCAATAGTTCAAAAGAGACTTGAACATTATTGAATTAAATGCTGAAGGAGGAATGTTGGAGATATAACTTAAATCATCATTTAATTCAGTATCTTAGCAGGTAACATTCTACATGCAGGATGATCAATGGTCAGAATGTATGGTGTAAATAGGTGTGAAAGGGGGATAATTATCCACCCCAAAAGATAGCTTAAATTGGTACATTCGTTTAAAGGGTTCAAGTTAATTATAAAACCCAAGTCTATATTTATCATTGTAAATATGTGGCACGAGTTCCTTGGAGCCGAAATTCATCCAAAAGCCCCATGGACTATGTCGGCCAAATCTGGTGGCTTCACCGACGGATCGTCCTTGTAAATACCCAGAATGGCGAACTGAAATAATACAGTGGCCGGATCATTAATTTAAGGAGGAATCGAGTATCTGCAAATGGATTTCTTAATGTTTTAAGTTGTCTCTAGTTGCTACAGTAACTCGAGCAGTGCTCGAGCTATAGTACCTAATATTTGAATGTTAAATATTTAAGGGGCATTGTTTAAAGGGGGTAAACATTGCTATTATATCATAATCTATTAACAATAGACATTGAAGTTATTGGGATTGAATTTTGGTTCAAGGAAATTGTGTGATTGAATTGCTTTGAAATCTAACAGATGATGTGCACCTGTGCAAAAGCAATTGTTTTATGCCTCTTTATGGATAGATGTGCTAGCAGGTATCCATGTGGGCCATGAACTACTGTAGGAATACTCTGTGTTTTATAAGATCTTGTCTTAACCAAAGTATACAATGCTATACCCTAGCTTACAAGGTAGATACTATCTAAAGAGGAATTTTGGCTGCTGAGTCTCAGGGCCTTTCCTAAGACAACAGAATTACTGGCTTGGTAAGTTAAATGCAATTAGGATCTACTTCCTTCTGCCCCTTTCCCAAGCCTTGTGAGGATCAGATCAACCATAGATGCTGGAGGCAAGACCTTGAGCTTGGAGACCACAACGCTCGTAGCAGAGCCCATATTGATGCCTCAAATAGTCCAGGGACACATCGACATCTGCCTTGACATCCCAATTCTGGATACAATAGGGGACCAGAGACCTTTAAGATTGCAGTCTAAAGAAAGAGGCATACCAAGGAGTTCCGTGGCCTGAGTAGAAGAGATACATTTGATCCCTAAAATATCAGAAGGAAGCTCATCCTCAATAATGACACTTTTATGGAGATTGAGATCGATGTCAGAGGCAGCACTAAAGCAATCTAGGATATTCAGAAAGAAAGCAATGTTACTAGTATCATTGTGAAGGAAGCAGAAAGAGTCATCAACATACTACATAATATTTAAATCAGTCTGGTTGTCAGGCATAGATAAGCTACAGATGTTACCAATTTTTTGATGATGAATCACAGCCTTGTTGAGAAGCTCAGCTACAGTGATAAAAAGGTAAGGGGCAAGGGGGCACCACTGCCTCACTCCCCTGGCTAGATGAAAGAAATTGCTAGGAGAGCCATTAATAAGAACAATAGATTGAGATCTTAGATTAAGGCTAATGATTAATTGGATCAGCTTATATGTGAAGCCAATCTTCTTTAAAGCATATTCAAGGAAGTCCCATCTCACTGTGTCAAAGACCTTGCTAAAGTCAAGCTTAAGAAGGACACAGTTTTGATTAGAGATTTTGTTCCAGTGCAGACCTTCCATACCAGCAATGTAATTATCAAGGATGAATCTGTTAGGCAGGAAGGCAGATTGATTTGCACTAATCTTTTTCTAAAGGAATCCTTTAACTCTATTAGCAATAATCTTAGCACAAATTTTATAGGACGTGTTGGTCAAAGAGATAGGTCTCCAGTCAGATAGGTTTTCAGGATTGTCAACTTTAGGAATGAGGGTGATCAGTCCAGAAGCAATGGCAGGATGCAAATAATTATATTTCCAAAAACCTTGAACCATCTTAGTAGTAGCACTCTTAAGAATATCCCAGAATTTGACATAGAACTCAGGGGGTATGCCATCAGGACCAGGGCTCTTACCATTTACCAAACTAAGCAAAGTAGCATGAATCTCGTTCTCAGAGGGGGGGTTCATACACAGCATGGTCTAAGTGGTCCTGAGTATCAAAATTTATGGAATCAATCAAGTTATAAAAGGATATAGCCTTGTTGGATTGAGTGCTAGTGAGATTAGGACAGGAGAAAATAGAGGAGTATTTCATATGGAATAAGGAAGAAATTTCACTATGGGATGTGATGGTCATATTTTGATCATTGATAACAAAATAAATACTATTTTTTATCACTCTATTTTTAGCAACTCTGAAGAAGAATTTTGAATTGCTTGAGTCCATGTTGGCACGATATTTTAGCTTGCATCTAATAGCAGCTCCTCTGGCTTCTACCTCCTTAATATTCTTAATAATCCTTTCAAGATTACCCTCTCTAATATGTAGCTCAGAGTTGAGGGGATTATTTTGAAGATCCATCCTTATCTTTTTAATGTCTTGAATGAAGGAATTCTTTTCAACATTCTTCTGCTCATTATGCTTCTTTGTCCACATCTTGATCCAATTTTTAGATGCCTTTAAATTAGCATAGAAGTTGGCCATAGAATTACTGGTCTTAACATCAGAGAAAGACTTTAGAAGTCAGTGAACTCACTGCAGAAGTTAGAGGATTCAAGAAGGCTGCAGTTGAATTTAAAGGGTGTATTACCAGATCTTTTGATAGTAAATTCCATCGTGGAAGAAAGAATCTGAGGAAGATGATTAGAGATGGAGGTTAATCATCACTTGTGACCAGGTAGTTGTCTCAAAAGGGGTTATTCAGATTTGAAATATAAAATCTGTCTAAGGTACAGAATACCCGACTTTCATCTTTTTGCTTGTTTGACCAAGTGTATTTGGAGTTGGAAGAAGGAGCATAATTCAGGAGATGCTCATCAAGGAGGTTGTCCCAATTTGTTCTCTCAGTAGCAGACATGTTAAGGTGCTTGCCATTTTTGAGATCTCTGGAGGGGGTATTATTAAAGTCACCACCTAAGATCCAAGTGCTAGCAGCCTGAGAAGAGATCCAACTGTTTAACTCAGGCCAAGTAAGCTCTCTATTTTTTGGATTGGTAGAGGCATAGACATTGATAACTCCAAAGGAAGTGTTCCCTTTCTTGAATATGACAGATTGCCAATTTTTGAAAGGACTATTATAAAAGTGACAGTTTTCTATGTTTCTCCAAATGATGCAAAGCTCTCCAGAAGTACCTGTAGTTTCAATCCAAATTGAAGAGCTCCCAGGAGAGATCCAATCTGCCAGATTAGAGCATTCAAAATTTGGAAGTCTGAATTCTTGAAGAAGCAAAATGTCAGCATTGTAGGATATGAGCTGGGAAATGGCTCTCTTCCTTTTGAGAGGACCTCTAATTCTCCTAAGATTCCAAGTAAGGATCTTCATGAGAAGAAAATGGAAGAGTAAAAAGGAAAGGGACTTATCTTTGACTTCTGGTTTTCCTTTTGGAATTTCTGACAGAGTGTTTGGTGAGAGGGGCAGGAGTGTTGATATTTCTAGTAACAATATGCCATTTTTTCTTTTTGCCAAAGTTTTGTCACCTCTAGCTTTAGTGGGATTAGGCAAAATGGAAGTAGGTTGAAGAAAGTAATCTTCATCCCATTCTTTGAGAACATCAGACATGTCATTCTCTTTATTTTCCATGCAATTATCAATTTTTGACTCAGAATCAGATACATAATGAGAACAAGACCAGAATTTAGAAGAACAATAGTCTTTCTTAGAATTAGTTGTTGCGGGAACATCCATTAATGCAGAATTGAGTTTATTAGTTGGATGAAAACCTTGCCTGGTTGGCTGAAGCAGATTAGCCTCATTGACAGCTAGAGGGTCTGCTTCTGGAGTGAGAGGGACAACTGAGGGAGAAGTATCAGCCAAATCAATCAGATCTTTATCTGCATGTTTATCCATATCACTGACCATGTCTTCCAGACTGTTTACACTAACGCTGTCTATATCATCTCCTTTTATCTCATCCATAGCCACATGTAATCCATATAACTGAAGGGCAGTCCTTGGGGAAACTGGAGAGTACACTAGAACTACATTTGTATTATTGTCTCAATAAGATCAACTGTGTTGATGGTAGGAGGTAGCTGGTGACAATTCAATGGCTTTGGAGATAGGGGATTTAATAATGGAGTAGCAGGGCAGGTTTCTGGTTCCTCAGTATCTGCACAAAAATCTTCAGGTAGATCTGCTAGAACATTAAAAATGAGCATGGTATCATCTTTTTCCTTGTTGTCAAGGGCAGGAACATCTCGATTAGAAGTAGATTCAAGCAATTGAATCTCAGTTTGAGGACCTGGATCAATAATGTAAGTTTTACTCCTGTCAGCAGTTGGAATCTCTAAAGAATCCCTTAACAGTGGCTCAGATCGAGCGAAGGCAAATGATCTCTGTTGTAGGCTTTAGGTCTATCTGCTTTATTCTCATTTTCTTTTATTAATGATTCCTCTTTATCCTTCATTCTAACTGGCCCTGGTAGGGGATTTGAGATCAGAGGTTTGGGACCAGGGACATGCTTAGAAGAGGAAGCTTGATGTAATGATTTATCTTACTGTTAACCTTGATGGTATGGAGAACCTGATAAAGATCAAATTTGGCAGGCTGCATAGGATCTTTTCTTTTGAGAACTCTTCTGTTATGTTCAATAGCATCCTTGTTAATCTTGAGCTCAGTAGTTTTGTCTTTCAAATTAACTGACTGAGTTTGTTTCTTGACTGGATTTATAATGATCCCCCTTATTAAGCACATTGACAGTGTGTGTCAACATGGATCTACCAGAATTCTGTGAAGAAGCTTTGTAGACATCTTCTCTTTCAACAGCTTTAATCTTCTCATGTTCTCTGAGCATTCTTCTCTTGTTAATTCTTCTAGTACTTCCATTGATATTTCTCCATTCATGATCCTGCCTAGAAGGGTAATTGGAGGTATTATCTGCCTCAGTATCATTCTTGAGTTCACGAGTATGCATGTGAGTCAAATTGGTGGCCTTTTCTGCATCCAATTCTTTAGTACTACCCTTGTCGATTTGCACAGAAGTTGGAGAACTGAGACCATTTTTTTCTCTATTAAATTTTCTTGCAAAATCAGCACATTTGTGAGTATGTCCATGCCTTAAGTTAAAAGTTTGACAAATATATGGCAAACCTATCCACCTGAGTTGTACGGCAGATTTGATACCAAAGAAATCAATAAAGGGGATGGAGGTCGGAATAGGTTTGATAATGTCAACTTGCAAGAAACATTTGAGAGGTTTATATGGACAAGAATCTGTAGAGATGTACGTGCCAAGGGAGTTACATATAATTGCAAAGCAGTCTTCATTCCAGTAGATTGGACTCAAATCACTCATAGATATAAAGGCTGTGTAGAAATCATCAAGTTTATCCAAGGGAAGGTTCGGGCACCATTTAAGGAAAGAAAAGTGGTAAGTGTCACAGGTGAAGCTTCCAGATTTTAAGAGGAAGGAGGCAGTTCGCAAGTTCCCGCATTCAAGCATAAGATAAGGGTATTTTAACCAATAAATTGAATTGATCACAACTCCTTTATGCATTTTTAGCGATTGGTCCCACAGTCTATCAATTTTTAGATCGACCGAGTCAACTCTCATGACCACGGCTTGGTTTGACAAACTTTGAATTTTTAGAGGCAATCAAAGGCGAGTTTAGAGTAATACCTTTGAAAAGAGTAGTAGTGGGATGGGCATAATTCTTCAAGAAGTCCAATTCATGAGCTAGGTCATTGTTGGATCTTATGATTTCTTTAGATCTTTGAAACCCTCGAGGTACAGGTACTCCTTTATCTTCCAAAGGTGAAAGAACGTGATCAGGACCTAGATCCTTGGTGAGATTGTCCCAGGCTGGAGGGTAAACAGAGAAGTGATCCATGTCTTTGAAAGAAAGGTTCAAATCAGAAAAATCTCCAAATTTAAGAACATCCGAAGGAGTTTTAAGAAAAGAACTTAAGTGATGGAGTAAAGCACCTTTCTCAAAAGAATTTAAGCTCATAAACCGGTGAAGAATTTGAAGGGACTCTGCTTTTAGGTTTGGATATTTAGATTTTTGGTTTATAGAATTGGTCATAATGGCCGACGAACAGGCAAGAGGAAACAACAAGGGGCTAATTAAGACATGGAAAATAAGGAATTCAAGCAAAAAAGGAAAATTTTGACCAGAAGGAAGAGGAATAGCTGGAAGGAAGGACAAAGAACAGCAAATAGACTAGGAGAGCCATATAATTGTCACTAATTGTAACAGAAAACAAAGAACATCACAGATACATTTCATTTCAGCATGAGTAAACCTTCACATATATGTAATTTTTGGTCCAGTCACAAAGAACTCTAAAAATTCCTGCGCAAGAGAGTCTTTATCACCAACAAATTTTTCAAGCCAAGATTCAACAATTTGATTAGCAAAGTCTTCACTGCAGGGAACAATTGAGTACTCAGGGGTCAACGATTATTCTGGGAAGGAGTGTTTGTAGATAAGATTATCCCAAAGATGAGCAGGAGTGCCAGAGAAAAATACACAAGTTAACCTCGGTCCATCTACTAAAATGATAAAGTATTTGGTATCCATATGAAGAGCTTGATCTTAGGATTCATGTGGTATGCTAGCCTCTACCAGGCTAGCTAATAGACCAAAGAAATTCGAGATCAGAGCAGGCAGAAATTTGAATTTCAAGCTCAG
This sequence comes from Isoetes engelmannii, assembly GCA_011763485.2. Lineage (NCBI taxonomy): Eukaryota > Viridiplantae > Streptophyta > Lycopodiopsida > Isoetales > Isoetaceae > Isoetes > Isoetes engelmannii. The sequence continues at coordinate 18,091 of JAANSK020301488.1, forward strand.
GAGGGGCAACAAACTCATTGCAACAGAAAAGTTTGGAAGAGGACAAAACAATCAAGAAAAATGGCGCACGTCATTTTCGATAAGCATATTTGTGGAGAAAGTGTCACTTCTATATTAGTTAATAATAACTAATATAGAAGTGACACTTGGCCCAAATTGATTGGGTAAGGGATACTTACTAAATATAGCCTAATCAAATTGGGGCTTCTTCCCCAAGTTGCCCCAAATCAATTTGGGGGAGCTTGGAGGAGGAGCAGTAGCCATAGACACCAAGAAGAGGGATACTCTCCCAGTTAGCGGTTCTAACGAGGATACCGGTTAGTAGGCTAGATAGCTTGAGTTTCTAGGTAAAAATTGACCCTTGGTTGTTTAGATGGATGACTAGTTCTCATATTGTTGAGCAATTGAGGTTATGAATGGATTAATGGTAGTTCTTTGTTGCACCTCTTGTGCTTATGAGATTAAGGGAGGGTAGAGACCTTAAAGAGCCTCTAGAATTGTAGTAGATGCTTCTAGCTAGAATCCCATACATCCCAATAAATGCGTCCTGTGCATAGAGCCCATCAGGCGTAGGTGTTATCATGTGATTGAGCACCATATAAGGGACTTAATGGTGAAGTGAAAACGGGATCCAGCTGTGGTTGGCTCCATTTTGGTGTGCTAGGCTTATAGTTGGTCACTGAGTGTGGGCCAGGTATGGGTCTGACACCCCCTGGGTCAGATGGACTCGATAAGTGCGAGTGTGCACTCGACCTATGGATTTTGAGGGGTTAAGTCAGGTACGGGTGTGGTTTGCTAGAGGGGGCCACATTCTCTAGCCACACATGGAACCATTATGCTCCTGGAATGGACTTGTACCTTTCCTGCCTCATTGGACTGGGGAGATGCAACCTGGAGTAGGTCTCATAGGGTGACTCCATGAGATTTACGTCTCTGGAAGGCTACAATCACATTATAGCATGACTCAGCCTATCTGCAAAGTATGCACAAGAGGGGCGGATGGAGTGGACTACCCTAGCTAATGTTCTATGCCAGCCAACGCCATTGTCATGATTTTGTCTGTTGTTATCATGAGACCCTGACCGTCAGTCGACCCCATTGAGTCTGAGCCCAAGGTAGAGCCTTTATTTATGATGCATTATGAATGTTATTCGATGTATGTTGATGTTCGTATTGATGATGGATGGGCCACCCTTCGAGGTGGCATATTAATTATATGTATTGTGGCTTGTGCTAACATGTATGCGTGCTTTCGCTATATAAGATATCCCAGTGGAGGAATACGGCCAACGACCAGGGAATAAATTACTAATCGCATATTTCTGATTAGCCATAATGAATTTGGCTAAACTTGCCCAAAACTAACTCCAAAACTTTCTGTGATTTAGCTAAACTCTAGATGTTTTTCGTCTCATAC
>JAANSK020301599.1:0-19505 GCA_011763485.2 Isoetes engelmannii
AAGAGGAATCTTGTAGCCAAAGTATTGATTCGGAAATTAAAATCTGTCATCCTGGAGCAGTTTGTAATCCGGCATCACCTTTTTCGCCAAGATCCCAAATCCGCAGTTCTCTAAATTCAGAAAAAGGACTGCAGAATCGTGAAGCAATGGAGGATTTCGGTGGTTTGATTCTACTTATAGAGGCAGCTACTGATTTGATCCGGCAAGAAAAACCATGGAAAGCCATGGAAACAGGGGAAAAAGGGGGGCAAATTTTGCTCCCCTGTTTCCATATTGACAGGGGAAGAGAGTTGGGTCTCCCTTTCCGGTTAATCCGGTGACCCGCTCCCTGCTATGGCATGTCGCGGGACCCCACCGGCTTAATCGGAAAGGGATCCCCAACTTCCCTTCCCCCATACATTATTGTATTGTAGAGAGCAATTCCATAGCATATGCACCGCGTGGCTCATATAGTTGTTGCGGCTAAGAATGTCGGGCAAAAACACCACAATGTTGGCAAAATGAGGCGTAGAAAATTTATCGTGAATTCACTCCTCTATGTGGCGTGCCCCATGGAAGTGTTGGGGCCAAGAATGTCGACGAAAAACACCAAAATATTTATAAAATATAAGGCATAGAGTTGCCCCATGGAAGTCGAGGCAAAATGCATTGTTTACATAGTTTTTCTAGCCTAGCCTCATGTGCAAGTAGAGATCTGTTGGAACTAAAGCTAAAGAGAACACTTATATACTTCTGCAATTCTGCTTACATTCAACTTGTTGGATGTATAGGGGTAGCTCAATTGGGACTGGATTCCTGGTTTGGCAGCGAGCCGGGAGCTGCAAACCAGGAATCCAGGACCAATTGAGCTACCCCTACAATATCACAGTTGGGGAGCGCAAATCCATCTGCATCATCAGCGAATTTGCTCGAATTTCTTACCTGCGCAGCCGGTGAGGAAGAACAGAAGATCAAAGCATTCCCTGAAATTGGTGCAGGTGACGTGGGCGCAGGAAATTAGCCCACATGATATTATTGCGACCCAACTGTGATATTGTATAGGGGTAAGCTGATCGGGTAAGCAAGCATGGAATGTTGGACTAGGCAGCTTACATTAACAATACCCTAACGATGCCCTAAGTGGAGAGCCATTCGTACTTATCATTCTTGACGTGCTGCGATGGTGATGCAGAACAATCTCAGGAATTAGGGGGGTTTCCCATGGACATGAAACCTGCAGGTTTTCTCCAGGTGAGGATAATGAGGCATCGGTTTACATTCCAATGGATTCAGGTTTGAAAGCTGAACAAAAAGTAATCGTTCCCTATTACTTTCCGCTCAGGTCTTGGACCCGATTTGATCAGTCGGTTCAGGTTTGTGCTCCGTGGATCAATCGGCTCAGATTCGAGCAAGGTTTTCTTCAGGTCTGTTAGCCTCATGAGAACCCAAAAGCCTGATCATTCAGGTCTCGGGCTTCAGACCCCTTCATGGGAAACCCCCCTTATCATTCCCTGAGATTGAAATAGGTGATGTAGTCTGCAAGAAATTACATCACCAAAAATTCCAGCCACCCAGTTATGATATTGTAACATTGCAACACCAACAAATCACAATGTGTGGCCTGGAGTGGGCCCCTCTTACGTACATGTCAAAACCATTGCCAAATTGGATACATTTTGCACACCTGAATGCATTTTCGCCACGCAAGTCTCTAGAAAAATAAATGATGACGTGGACGGCTTGGATGTAGCAAGGAACCCAGTCAGCCTTATCCACGCCCTGGGGTTTTACAAGGAATGATGGCGAGCTTCAACGTAGGGCGTCCCTGAGCCTCACATTTCGTCATGGCTATGTCCGTCAGCAGATCTGCTAGCTAGCTTAATCTAAATGTATGTATCTTCAATTCCTGAAGAACCACATCTCATTTTCTTCCAATTTCTTCCGCTTCCTTTGGCCAATGCAAATTCTGATCGAAACAGAGCTTCAATTGTAAAACAGCGCCTGGATATATAGCTAAATGCTAATGCTCGACATTGCGTGGAATTGAAATGGGTTGGTATTTGAAAGCTTTGATGGATGCTCCGAATTTCAGATCTTGACATGGTCAAGTGTGCTGCTAGCCATATTGGAAATTGAGGATGATTGTCGTGTTTCCGGGGCCTTTGTCCATGAGAGACCAGGTTAGTTAACTCTTTACTGTTTCTAAGTATAAAAGTTTTGGAACCAATGTTGAAGAACTCGGATTCTTTGCTTTAAAGGAGCTATTGCAAATTGTTTTGATAACCTTTTTTTGTAATTTGGAGCAATGACTTCTCATATCTGAACTACATGTCCTCAAAATTTTACTGTCTTTGGCTAGCTATACTCCAAAGGCGGTATCATTAATGAGCTTTAATATCTTGATACTACTTGCATTGGCGAGAAGAAAACCTAAGTTGAGCCTACAGAATCCAGCAGAAATTCTTAAGCTATGTGCAAGTGCTTCTGAGATTCTGCTTGGGAGGGGTCGAACATTCAACCCTGAGTGGAACTACATTTGAAGGGTACAGCTTCCCAAATCGGTTTTGAAGCCAAATCTACTATGTTGTTGGGGGGACATATTAATAACACCTTGAGCTATATACGTTGTTCCTGAGACAGCTAGCATAAGATGCATGTATGGAGAACCATGTCCTTGGGGTTCCCAAACTCGCCAATGCAATTGTTATTTTATCAGGTAGAGCTATTTCATAATACAGGGCTTTCTTTTGTTGTCCAAGCTCATTCAAAAGTCGCATCAGCAACAAAGAAGAAGACATGGCAAGACTAAAATGAGCATCAACAACGAAGAAGAAGACATGGCAAGACTAAAATGACTTCTGTAAACTTACAATCTGATCATATGAAACTATAGCCAAGAATGGTGAAACGGGCAAGTTTCTTTTTACATCTGACGATACTGCTCTTATATAAAAGCAAGGGAGGATCTTTCTGAGGATCTTGAATTGGTGTGATTTTACCAATCTCAACAAAAATTGATCCAGTCTCTCTACCAGCCATGGCCATGTTGCATTGGCATACCTGCAATGCAAGAACAGGCATAAACATAACCACGATCATTGCATAGTTTATTATCTCAACACGCGAAGAAATAAAGCTTTTACCATTCACCATTCATATTTCATCTTAAATCAATTTGCAGGTTTTGTAGTGTACTAGTCCACGCATTTGCTTTAACTAAACTTATAAATGAATGTTATAGAGGAAACAAATTGTCTAATGAAAATTGTTATGTATGCTGCACAGTTTGAATGTGTTTTCAATATGCTGTTTGTGTAGGCTTTCAGGACGCCCATTGTCACCTCATCTACAGACTGTGCTTCAATACGAGAGAGCAAAGGTGACATTTGTTATTGACTGTATATGCGTATGAATTTTACATATGTAGCATCCAGGGAATACTGAAGCAACATGAGAAGTATAGCCTAAATATGTATATTTATTAGACTCTAATTATGAAGAAACTATGAATATAAGAAGTGTTACATTGGCCTTTATCATCCAGTCACCATCATATTGGATCAAGAGTAGATCTGGTTGTAGCAGAATACTTGTCTGGGGGGAGGGAGGGCTATAAAGGGGAAGGGGAGAGTACATAAGATTTTCATCATGTTCATTTGTTGCTCATCTTTGATGCAGTGTTTGGACTAAAAAGGAAGTGTGGACTTGGTTCAAATGTTAGAAAACATGTTTCATTTTTCAATTTAGAAGTTGAAATTGGTGCACGACGGACAGGGATAACATCAAGCATAACAGCCTTGAGCAAGTACGTAACTGCAATGCTACTTCCATGGTTGATTACATTTGATGTCTTAAAAGGAGTGTTTTGCTGATGAATGGCCTATTAACTGCAGGAAAGGTATTGGGGCCGTGCTCACAGAAGCCTGGGTTGCCAGTGATGAGGCTATCACAATTGCTGCAGCAGAAGAGGCCATGGCATTAGCAAGGGCAGCAGTAAAGGCTGCGAGGGATGCAATGAATCCAGAGGGATGTTTGCTAGTTGACAATGACATTGATCTCAGAATGGATTGGACGACCAAAGGGCCTCTACAGATATCAGAGGCTAGTCATAATGCATTCACAGGAGATGTTAAGGGCATATCCTCTGGAGAGACGGTGCTGCCACCTCCCAAAGCACATGTTGATGTGGAAGATGCTGGTAGCAATATTGTAGTTAGTACTTCTCGCCACAAGCAGAGGGTTTTGAAAAGAAAGAAGGCATTTGAAAAGTCAGAAAAAGCCGCAATGAGTGTGAACAATGCATCTCCTCCGAAAGGCAAGTGTCCGCAGAGTGTTTCATACTGCAAACAAATTCGAAGAGGTCGTGTTCCAAATTTTAGTGAGGAAATGATGCTGGTCAAGGGGTATCAGGTGGCTACCTAATCTATAGGGACCTAAAAAAAATCATGAATCTCTTTATTTCCACTGGAGCATTTGTTAATTCAGTTCACTGCTTTTGTAGGAATTGCGAAGGATTGAAAAGGTAAGGGTCCAGCTTCTTGAGCAGCTCGGGCGAGAACCCGCACTGCAAGAGTGGGCCTCAGCATTGGGACTTGAATATAGTGCGTTTGCTGAGGTATTAAAGGAGGCTAGGCAAAGCAAAGAGCGATTGATCTCTGCAAATTTAGGACTTGTAGTTAAGATCGCGAAGAAATTCCATACAAAAGGGTTCGACTTAGAGGACCTTATTCAGGTTCTTTCATTAGATTCTTATGATAAGATTAATGTTTGGGCTGGCTTTAGCTGACAGTGATCTGACCTTTACAGGAAGGAATCTTTGGTCTGCTCACTGGTGCAGAAAGGTTTGATCTGAAACGGGGCTTGAAGCTTTCCACTTATGCACATTGGTGGATACAAGTACATATAAGAAAAGTTGCAGTAAAACATTCTACAGCATTGCGTGTCCCTGTAAGGCCAAAACAATATTCTTTATCTCCCAATCATTTAGGAAGGGGCTGACTTTCCCTTCAACAGATGCACCTTTATGATGTTTTCATGCGAGTGAACAAGGCAAGGAGAACTATACAAGATGAATCTGGACAGAGCCCCTCTGATGCTGAAGTAGCTCAGCATCTAGGATTGACAGTCGAAAGAGTTCGTCTCGTTTGTGGACTCATGAGACCGAGTTGGTCCCTTCACGCACCTATACCACATCTTGAAGATACTATGTATCTGGTGAGATACAAGTTGCTTATCATTTCCTGTCTGTAAATGGTTAGAAGGGTTGCTATCAAATTGCTGATTAAATGCTATCTGTTCCAGGATGTTTTACCCGATGATCGTAATGTTTCGTCCTTACATAGTGCTGAGAGAACTTTTATGACCAATGAGATAGAAAAAGTTTTAGACCAACTCAATCCTAGAGACCGGGAGATAATTGTAATGCGTTTTGGGCTAGATGGTCAGAGATGTAAGACGCTTGCTGAATTAGGAAGCCATTACAATCTTTCTAGAGAAAGGATACGTCAAATAGAAGCAAGGGCCATGCGCACGCTGAAGGAAACGAGCATGCAAGGTCCATTGAAAAGCTATGCAGAGACATTCATCTCAGGTCACACTTTGTAAGGTGATGTGGTGTATCCTTTTCCAAATGTAAATATATAGAGCATCTCTCACTCAGGCTGTTTGCAAGATATAGTGATGTCCAAAAATGTAAGAAAGAAGCTCCAATTACAATGGGAAGAGACAAGTTAGGCAGTTCGTTCTCCGAACTACCTGCACATATAATTCATTAGGTTTTGCTCTTGCATAATGCCAAAAACCAATACTGCAACCATTCTTTGACTTTGTGGCATTCAATCTGTTACACAGCAATTCTTTTATTGATCATGCAAAATATTTTAGTGGTACAATGCATTGGACATAGCCTCTTACATGTCACAACCGACACAAATCATAATCTCAAATCTAAATAGACTTGAATTGTAATACATGCAATGTGGACCAAGGGTATTGGATATGGTTTTATTGGTTATCTTATGGAGCAGAAGAACCAGAAACGGGCTGGTAAAAAGGAAACAAATATAGTGTGGAACTTTATACACATATAGCAACGCGTTGTTGTTGGTGGATAAAGAATCTTCTGATAAATTTGTATTCAGATTCCGGTATCTGTAAGCCAATAGTTTTTGTCCATTACCAAGAATATAGCATGTAAAGTGGATGGTTTGAGCTATTCCACGTGGTGCAATCTGAGGCATGAAGTGCATGCATATGCATGCAAAAGAAGACTATATAAAAGCAAAAAATGGAGATGGCAAGAAGAAGAAGAAATGGAAGACACGAAGCAGGCCGGATATGATGCTATTCAAGAAGCAAGAGGGCAAGCTCAGATGATGTCTCAGAGGATTCTGACCCATACTCCCAATTCTACACAGTTTCTTCGCATAGTTGTATTCATTGCAGGAATAGTAGCAGCGGTTGCAATTGGTGGATTCATGCTCACTGCAGTGACTGTTACTGTACTTCTGGCAATACCCATGTTCTTGCTCTTCAGCCCATTGTTGGTGCCCCTTGGAATTATTGTTTCTCTTGTTACTGGTGGATTCCTGTCTACAGAGGCTGCTGTCTTGGCCATTACTTCTGCTTTTACTTGGTTGTATAATTATGTCAAGGGTAGACATCCTGTTGGTGCTGATCAGATTGATGCTGCTAAATCCCGGTTCTTGGCTAGTGCTGGCCATGTCAAAGATGTTGCCAAGGACTATGGCTCAAACATCATGTCCACTGCCAGAGAAGTTGCTCCAAAGGCTTGATTTTTGTGAATATTTACATATTATTGAGTTGTATTGATGTTCATATGCTATCATAAACATTATAATCTGTGATTCTTAGCACCATGTGGCGGATTTATAATAAAGAATTTTGAATCATGTTGGTATAGTTCTTTTCAACAAAACTTCAGTGCATCAGACAAACAACACTACACAATAGATCATCGACTTAAAAACGGTCATGGTTGTCTACTAAAGGTATAAACCTTGCCAATGGAAGAAGTTGAGTATGGCCCTTGAGCTAGTAATAATACGATAAGAGAAATGGTTATAATCCGAATCTTTTGATCTCAACATCATGGCTTACAGGGCAATAAAGCTGGATTTAGTCAGTTTTGATAGTTTTAATGAAGGAAATATGTGGGGTTAACTGATCTTAATGAGGCTGTAAAAATTCTAACATGAAATCCCTAAAATAAATCTAGGGTAGCATAATCTCAATATGAATTTAAGGGCAGTTCCCATATGCTGTATAAGTTGGCATTCATCCTAAACTAGAGCAACACATAAGAGAAATTTCTTTGCCATTTATTATAGTTTGGTGGGAACCAGTACGAGATTCTTAAAGGTTCATGAGGAAATTTTGCAGCCTTTGTCTGTTGCAAGCATGCCAGCATGCAAGTATATTGACACGCACGTCCTTTGAAGCAAAACGTGGCTATGCTACCACAACCAAGCAAAAAGATTCGCCAGAATCCATGCAATGCACAGGGACACGATTTGTCTACATAAGAAATGGAGGAGACGGAGGAGAAGAAAATAGGAGTAGTTGCTTAATGGATGCCAATGAGAATGGATTCGACGAATATGGAGAGGCAAGGATCGAAGCCCAGCTGCTGGGCGACAGAATGGTGCCCCACACTCCAAATTCTACACAGCTTCTTCGCATTTTCATATTTAGTGCAGGGGTTGTAGCAGCAATAGCAATAGGAGGCCTCCTGCTTGCTGCAGTGGCTATCACAGTAATTCTGGCAATACCCATGTTCTTGCTCTTCAGTCCATTGCTGGTGCCTATTGGAATGGGTGCTGTGGTTTTGACTGGTGGGTTTTTGTCTACAGAGGCTGCTGTTTTGGCCTTCACTTCTGGTTTTACTTGGTTGTATAATTATGTCAAGGACAGACGCCTTGAGCTTGAGGCTCCTAAAGCCCATCTCTCGGTTGATTGATCCTTCTGCATTTTCCTCCATTTCCTTGTTCTTTTTGCAATTTCTTTGTCAACTTTTCGTTGATCAGTCTCAATTTGTAGGCCCTTTTATAGGAAGTATTTGCTTGTTTTGCTTCCATTGGCAGCTGTATGTGTTTTCCTTTACATCTTCATTGTATAGCAACTGAGCATATGCTTTACCTGTATGCGTAGGCTTCATGCATATCACACATCATTTCTTTATATCACAACCTTGTTGCATTTCACTGAGCAAAGTTCTGGAAAATTTCCCCTGAAAATAATAAATGGAAAAAACGATCTATGGCTCGTTCTAGATTAGACCTTTGGTTTGCTGTGGGTTTTATCACCGTTGGGTGGGTAGAGACTTTGATTGTTTCGTTTTATTGGGTGGGAAGGTTCGATTTCAGATCACTAGGAAACTTAACTAAGTTTCAATGTAAAACAGGTTGGCTTTAAATTGTTTTTGAAAATAAGAGCACATTCCCACGGGTGAAAATATACTTACCCTAGTTTCAGTGATTCTTTCGCAGTTAATCCTTCCCGCAGAATCACCAACCCTCCCCCAAACGGGTTCCGTTCTCAGACCCCGTTTCGGGTCCAATAGATCCTTTCCGGTGGAATCACCACCGTGGAATACTTCCCGACGGAATCACCTCCTCGAAATATTCCACCAGATGGAATCACCATCCAAAATATTCTTCCCGGTAGAATATCCCAACAAGGTTATCCCGTCCGACGGAATCATCGTCCAACATATTCTCGGAATATCCCAATAATTTCAAAAATTTTGAGTAATTCTGAGCGGGGCTGTCTGTTCTTCGTCTTCTGTGGGTGGCTATGGCGGAACAGAGGGGTCGGATGCCCTGGAGGCGCTTTGCTGGATGGAGGAGACGCCCTGGTCGCTGAGGTCGCTGCATGTTTATCCTTTTATTGCTCTGGTTTTCTTCTGCAGATGGCCGGATTCTGAGAGCCCACCATAGCCAAGGCAAGCAGATCTTGTATACCCACCGGAATGGATCATCCCCAACTCCCCCTCAGCCTGCTGCTGTTTCTCCTTAGCCGGTTTTGTGGAAGAGCAGCCGGATCAAAAGGGCTTGGTTAATAAACCCTGCAAATCCGAACCGAAGGTAGAAGAGGGCAAAAATGCGACTAATATTTTAAGCTGGGAGAAGAAGGCAGAGGAGCCTTCTAATTCCGGCGTAACAGAATTGAAATGTCGATTGCTTTCCTGCCCGTCACCAGCTCCAGTAAGCTCCAGTAAGACTACTCCCAAGGATTAACATCGGCCTTTTCTGTTATCTGGCCGCTTTGGGTATTCTGGCACCAGGTAGCTGCAGATGATCGCCAGCAGATGATCGCCAATAAAATTATGTTTAGTCGCTCAGTTCCTGGCCCTTTCCAAATCCAAATAATAATCATCTGGTTTCTTTCCATTCCTCCAAAGCTCAGTCGGGCAGTGGCCAAGTAATCAGTTTTTCCCGAAAAAATCATTTGTGTCCTCCTCATACCCCAGAAAATCATCTGGGTGTTTTCATACAGTGCATTCTAAGTTGGAATGAAGCCTTAAGTCTTTTTCTTGGGTTTTGATCTGAGTCTTCAATCCCAAAAACAAGATGGAAACCATCATGCATGTAAATGATAAGCTGCAGTTTCACGGGTATGATACAACCATTATGGAGCACTCATTTTGCTTCTTTTTTTATTTTCTTCATTTTTGACAGTTCCTGTTCCTGTGGCAAAATCGGCTCAGAAATGAACTAATCATCAGAAAGTTTATATTGGTTTGTATTGTTTGTGGTGAGGCTCTGGTGAGGCCGATCTGGCCTGGAGGTTCGAATCCTCTAGCCCAAAAAAAAAAACAGGGAACATGGTACAGGCAATGGATCAATGCAGACAGAGTTTTTTTAGGCAATGGATCAATGCAGGCAGAGTTTTTTGGCCATTGATTTGGCATTTTTTTCTTCATGTCTTGGTACTTTGTTTTTTCTTGTAGTAGGCAGAAAATTCTTCTTATGCTTGGATTGATCCATCACCAATTTTTCTTCCCTATAGACAGATCTGCCATGGCCAAGGAATTGCCCATAGCAATTTGAAATTACACGGTGATTCTACGGGGCAGGATATTTTGAACATGGTGATTCTACGGGGCAGGATATTTGAAACCTGGTGATTCCACGGGACAGGATAGTTGGAGCAGTGATACCGTCCGGAGGGATATCTCTATTAGAATATTCCACGAGGTAGAATATGTCGGATGGTGATTCTACCGGGTGGGATACCACATTTGTGATTCCGCTGGGCGGAATCGTGCCCGGTGACTCCGCCGAAAGGGATATTAACTTGGTGATTCTATCCCGTGGTAAACTTTGGACGGCCAGGATCTGCCGCGGGGACGGCCAGGATCTGAAACGGGGCAGGCAGAACGGAATCCGTTTGGGAGGGGGTGGTGATTCTGCGGGAAGCTAGGATTTGCGGCGGAATCACTGAAACTAGGGTAAGAATATTTTCACCCCGTTCCCACAGCACGCCTGGGTTTCATCCCGTTTACCAAGCAATTTGACGACGCTAATGAAAGGTAGAGCATTATCATTAGAAGCTCTTATAGCTAGATGATAAAATATTATTAATGGCTCTAACACGAAAACAAAGAGATTTGGCAAGATCTTCATTACATTTCTCCAGCTAGAAGATAAAATAGATTATTAATGGTTCTAACTAGAAGACAAAAGAGATTTGGCAGATCTTGTTACAGGACACAAAGACAAGGCAAGGAATATGGAACAAGGCAAGGCATCCATATTATGCCTTTGCTTGGTTGCAACCGGAGACCAATTTTTGGGTTGCCTCTTTGATGGTCCGATGGTGGGAATTTGGGCCTGGATGGCCCAGATTGATTTGGACTGGTTGTTTGACAGTTGAGATCATTTGTTTCTCTGCGTTAGGGAGCGTAAGGAGTTAGGTTGCTTGCCATCGATCTTCGCTAAGATTTCATTACGGTGGGATTTGACCATCGAGTACATTGGCGACGACCCTGCTCGTCTTTCTTGCTATTGCTATGGCGATGAAACAACTCTTGAGCTCTGGTTGGCGCCGCCTAGAGGCGCATGCTCTAGTTATAACTAGAGAACAAACTCCTTTTGAGCAACACTAAACTTTGGATATGGAACCGAAAACCTGAAGAAAGGATAAGGGTTCCTCAAGAAGAACTGCTACTGCAAATCTAGAGATATTTCGTGGGATGGAATTAGAGATCTTGGAGTTCCTATTCTATAAGATGAGAAGTCAGAAGAGAGCTACTCTGGTTGTGTTCTTATGCTCTAATACGCATTTCATATCTCTGAAGCTGATCCAGGTTTGAACCCCTTAATATGTGTTTCAGAATCCTATAACAGGTTCATGGCTAATAGCGGATATTGGGGGAAGATACTCTGTACACTGTGTTCTAACATCTTGCAGAAAAAGCGTATGACTAGCTCTTTAACCACAACATTATATCTTATTCGGGATTTTTTCAATGTAGGATCTAGGCTTCTGCCTAAGAGATACTATGACAGGGCTGCACCTGTTTGGCAGTGACTATTTTATGATGCATTCTAGAGGTTGGGATTGCTATGTTCAAATGATGATGCTTTCTTTGGACTGTTACATGCTTACGGGTGGCCAGTTCTGTAGTTGCAGTAGTTCATGAGAGGATTTATGCTTGATGAAGATTTAGAGCTTATGGTGTAGTTTGCTTGTTGTTTGATAGAATCGTCTGAGGCAAGGCACAAAGTCTGTAGACAGGGCTCTACGTAGGATATGTGGCTTGCTAATGCTAAACGTGTTGCTAGAAAGGTTCTTGTGGTTTGCTTTATTTATGTAAACACAGGTAGGTATTCCATTTGCATTGGCACTAGATGATAGTTTAGATTGATAGGGCATTGGCTTGTAGATGTTGGTTGTAGGAACTTATGCATAAGTGCAGCTATGGATAGATTAGAAGTTTTAGTTTTGTTAGAATAAGTAGGTTGCTTTGACTGTGGTAAATTTGTATATAACAAAAGATGAAGCTGCAAAAGGTGATGACGTATCGTGGATAAATTGCTAGACTGCAACTGTTATGGTTGCACACTAGAACATGGAATGATTTGTATTTCATATGGAACGAAAATGTATCTTGCATGTTCAATGTTTTGTCTTATTTTTCAATCACTATGGGCTGAAAATTACTACTTTCAAGATTGTTATCACATGCAGCAGTTTCATTTGTTTCTATCGATAACTTCTAAGAAAAGCATTTCGGCCACTATTGTAGATATACGGGAGAGTTGTTTGCCTATCTTAAAAAATAGATTATAATATTCTAATCTTGATATGCTTATGTAAATATGTTCTGGTTGAACAAGTTTACTTAGTGGTGACATCTGTTGAGATTGTTATATTATGTGAGGGCAACCCACAATGTGTTAGCACTTCTTTTTGGATTGCCCCTGGGGCAATTCGTTTTGGGGGGGGAGCATCTTGAGGTATATTCTAGTACATCTAATGATCTAACGGCTAGAATTATTAGTTGTTTTTTTTTTTTTGAAGAACTGTATTACCAATATATTAAAAGAATGAAAATATTACAAGACAAGTAAGGAGGTAGAAAAACTGCCCCGAAGAGACAGCGATACCTCGACACTCCATATCGAACTCACCAAGAACCATAACTCTACTGCTGAACAAAGCAACCATCCATATCTACAATACCCAGGAAGTCCCGCCAAATGGCGAACTTCCTCTCCGCAGAACCCTGGAACACAAGAAAGCTCTGGAACAACTTGTATCTAAGCCGAGGAACAAGGGAGGCCGCGGGCTGCTGAATCCCCTGGAAGATCCACAGCCGTTGCCGCTTCCAAACCAACCACACGAGCCAGGCCACACACAAATGTAAGGTCTGCTTCCGCAGGAGCGGCCACGCAGCAGGGTACACATGAAGCAGCAACTGTTGGCTGGTCAATCTAACCTGGAACAAAGTCCTAACCCAATCCCAGGCGGCCTGCAAGTGGGCCAAAGCACCAGGCAATGCTCCACAGTCTCATGGTGGAGGCCACAACAAGGACAAAGAGGGATCACACCCGGCCTGAACATGCTCACCAAAGTGTTCACCCTGATACAACGGTGCACCACCTGCCACAACAGTACCCTAACTTTCGGTGGGGAAGTGGACTCCAAGTCCACACCCAGACCGAGTGCCAACAAGAACCTGGAAGCTGCAGAGACCACTTGCCTGAAGGGGGTAAGGTATCATGAATAACCAGCACTCGGTAGCAAGACCGCACAAAGCACAAGGCCACCACATCCGGGTGAACCTTCCAAACCTGCACCACCACATCATCCTGAAGGACTATCGGTGTGTGCTGTGGAATACACCTTGCTACCTGCTCCCAAATAGCCCGATCACTGCCCCGCAGCTGAAAGCGGGCTCGAAAAAACTCCCAAGAGGCAAGTTGACCCTCCCAATACCAATCCTCCAAGGTGCATACAGCAGCCCGCCTCCAACGGGCTTGCGTCCGGGCATGCACAGTGGTAGCCAAAGGCAAGTGCTCAGGGGGCAAAGGCACCCACAGGAAAGGGGAGGAGTGGTGATACACAGCAGCATAATCCAGCTGAAACACACCCGTACATGTTCCCAAGCCCGCAAGACCCCAATAAGAAAGGGAAAGGCATGCGGAAAAGGCCGGAGGCGATACAACAACGCCCAGGGCGACTCCATATGGACCGACGGCTTCCCAAATGCCACACAATGGCGGAGGGACTACAGAAGCAATGCCGCCCCAGGAGAGGATGCCCCCTCCTGCAGGATGCTCCAAACAAACTTGGAGACCAGCACCTTAGTATGCAAAGCCAGATCCAAAATGGCCAAACCCCCATCCTCCCGGGGCGGAGGCACTTCCACCAAGCCACCTTTACCACCGCCCCTTCATCGTCTCCACCCCACACAAATTCTGAACAATCCTGCCCAAGGCCTGCATCTTACCCTCGGGAGCCAGCATGGCGGATGCTGTGTACACAGTGATCCGCCTTGCCATTGATAGCTTGCTGCCCTTCCACCAATTAAGGTGCTTCTGCAGCCCCTGCAAAATCTCATCTCACACCCTCCCCATGGAAATATCACCGTCGAAGTGAATGCCCAACAACTTCGTACACTCATTACCTGGAAGCACCTTCCAAGGAAAAAATCCCAAACACGGAGGAGGCGGAGTCAACAAGGCCCATAATGCCGAGGACTTACCCCAATTCAGAAGAATCCCCGAGGCCAAAGAGAAAGTATCCAGCAAGCCCTTCACATTCCGCAAATTCCTCTCCTCTGCCACCAAGAAGAGGAAAGTGTCATCGGCAAACTGATTAATAATCTGCTGGCTACCGTCTTGCATTCGGAGCCCATCCACCACACCCTCGTCCACTGCAGCCAAGAGCAACTGGGACAACGCCTCCGCCATGATAGTAAATAAGAATGGAGCTAGAGGGCACCTCTGTCGCACGCCTCTGCCCAATGAGAAGAAGGCAGAGGGCTCACCCTGACACACCACCGTAGCCCGTGCGGACCTATGCAGCTTCATGACTATTTCCGTGAAGCGCAGGCCACACCCCAACGCCAACATCATAGCAGACAGAAACTCCCAACGGACACTGTCATAAGCTTTTGCAAAGTCAAGCTTCAGATAAGCAATACCTTGCCCTGTTTTTCGCGCCCAATAAAGGCCCTCATAAGCCGCAGCAACATTAATCAAAATGTTCCTTCCAGGAACAAAACCAGGCTGAACCTTACTGATAGAAGAAGTCAATACCGGCTTCAGCTTCTCTGCCAGGGCTTTAGCAATAATCTTATACACAGAAGACAGTAAGGAAATAGGCCGCCAATCATTAATAGTAGAAGGCTTCTTAACCTTGGGTATCAAAGAAATGCATGACGTATTCAAGATCTTATCCATTTGAGAGGAACGCAACAGCTCCAGATACACCCGATACACCGACTCCCCAGCCCACTCCCAATAAGTCTAGAAAAACTCCACCAGGATGCCATTCAACCCAGGGCACTTATCCTTGGCCATGCACATACAAGCAGCCACTAAATCCTCTCGTGAAAGCTCCTGCTCCAAGTACTCCCGCTGGTGCAGCAGGATAGAAGGTCGAACAGCCGCCAGAACAAGCTCCTGCATCTCCTGCTCATAGGGAAGCGCATGCTATGCAAAAAAACCAGAGAAATGAGCATGCACATACCGCTGCGAGTCGGCAGGCTCCACCAAAGTCCGGCCATCCGGCAAAACTAGGGATGCCATAGATGCCGCATATCGCCGCTGTCAAGCTGCTCTAAAGAAAACTGATGAACTCGTGTCCCCCTCCTTCAACCAGATGAGCTCCGTTTTTGCCCGTGCCTCCCGAACCTTAACCTGCTCCAGAGCAATAATACGCTGCAACACCACATTCTCCCTAATACCATCCGAAGGGTGCGCCCGAATCCGCTCCAGTTCCTGATAGAGGCCATGCAACTCATGCCGCTCTTGCTGCACATGCTGCCTACCAAACACTTAGCGAGACGCTTCACCCTAGCAAGAGCCTCCACCATACCTGCCATGCATGCCACTCCTGGAAGAAAAGGTATCCCGCCACACATCCTGGCACTGAGCCGAGAAGTCGTCATCGCCCAGAAGTCGGGTGTTCAAACGAAACACTGTCCTAGAGGGCCGAGGAGTGACTACACCTTGCCCTGACAACAACTGAGGATAATGATCCGAAATGGAGGAAGACAAGATGTTATGCCTACGCAAAGAAGACACTCCATCCAAAGCAAGAGGAGAAGCATAACACCGATCATGCCTAGCATACGCACGACCGGCCCCAATCTGCCTATTACAATACGTGAAGGACGAATCACCCGAAACCTCTACCAAAACCACATCCTGCAACAAACGCGACCACTGACTCCTCTCAAAACCCTGCACCACCTGTGTGCCCGGACCAGAACAATCCACCACTCTTTCCACCATATTAAAATCCCCCAACCAGGCAACCTGCAAACCCCCAAAACTTCGGAGCTTATGCCTAATTGTGGCACAGAGCGCACCCCGACGAGAAGGCTGATTCGGAGCATACACATTGACAATCCCCCACTTCTGTCCACCTTCGGACCAATAACTATTGTCTAGCGACCAAGCTTATCGGCTGCAGAATACGTAACCTGCACATCCATCCTCCAAGCAATCAAGATGCCCCCAAACAATATCAGGACGCATCTGCCGAAGAGCCAAAGAAACTCGGGCCCTCTTACTACTGGAAGACCGCACCCCCCACACATTCCAACTCAAGATGGGCCTGTCATGCCTACCCACCAGGCCATCCATCTCCTCAAGACCATCATCAAGAGCCAGAGGGTTAATCATAGAGATGTGCTCCACCTCAGCTGCCCAAGACATACGGCGAGAGGCCTGACACCCTACTGCCTGCAAAGCTCCTCCGCCCTCCAGATGTCCTACCTCCCCACCAAATGAGGATCCCCTGCCTACATCTTTGGCTTCCCCACCACCAGGTGAAGACCCCCCACCTGCCTCAACCACCCCATGACCCCGATCCTCCTCAACTGGAGCTGCCTCTGAAACCCTGTCTGTCGGCCTGCCACACCCCCCACGACCCCTAACAGAACCACCACGGCCCACTACAGAACCACCACGACCCACTTAACCACAACGGCCTCTAACAAAACCCCCACGGCCCCTTCTTGTGCCACCCCGTCCTATGGCCCCACCAGAGTCCTGACTCACACCACCACCAACACCACCACCAATACCATTAGCAATACCATCAGCAGGCTCCTCACCACCCTGCTCCACAGGCAGATCACGAGATGCTGGCGCCTCATCCGCCAAAGAAGTGGGGTCACACGACAACTCAATAGAGGGAAACATACGTTGGATTTCTTCGCCATTCAGAAGCTTCAACCTGAAAACAAAGTGCCAGGAGGCACTACGCACCGGAAGAGAAGTGGGCAGGCGCTGCAAAACAGGCAGAGCCACACAAATCTTAGGGACCTGGACAATGCAATGTGCCAAATGCACCCCCAAACCATTAGCCATGCAAACTAAAAATTCCGGCACCATCATGTCCGGAGGGAGATCCACGATCTGGAACCAGCATGGAATTTTAACAGCGGTCAAGGAGCTGGTGACCCGAAGTATAATACTGATATAACACATAAGCATCTCCTAGAGTATCAACCCCCCAACTCACCAATTGACGTACTGAGGACTCGACTTCAAACATAATAATGAAGAAATTATTGGGCAAGAATTTCAGAGATTGATACCTAGGCAAGCCAAGCCGCTTCAAGTGTCCTGCAAGCCACCCCGAGTATCAAGAATATAACCTGTAAAGAACCCCAACACCGCAAAGGAGACCTAATTCTCAATGGTCTGAACATGGCATTCATGATTGATATCAATCCAAGGGTTCTCTGGAAGCAACGCCTTCAGAATGATGTTCATCCACAAATCTGAGAGCCTCCTCAACCCGAGCTGCCCGGTGCTCCGGAGCTTTTCTCTTGATCCAATCAGAGAAACCCGGTCGTGTACACAAGAAATCGTATCCCTACCTCTCCAAGAAGAGCGCACAGGATTAGGGGCAGCAGCTCTGGCATCCTGGGACGCATCCACAGCTACTCCGGGCGGAGCCATGTCCATATCCTCCAGTGTTCACACCACCTGAACATGCTGTCCTCTCGCAGATGCCCTCTTTCCACCACATCTACAGCAGTTGGCTCATGTACCCGCCTCTTAGAAGAATGCAAACCCAATAGCCCCTGCCTCGAGGCTTCCCCTACAGAGGGAACTTCACTAATAGGCCTTTTGGAAGAGGGGAGAACAATTCGACCTACCGGAATTCCACCATGCCCAGACCCATCCATAGATGGAGCGCTATGCTCCGGAAATACATCAAGCCAGGCAGCAGACTCAGGCTATGGAGCACTGTGCTCTGGACTCACAGCAGGCCCATCCGGCCCCTTGGAAGGAGGGGCAGCCATCTGCAGCCCTGGAATTGCCTCAGAGCCAGAACCCGGCCCACTACTAGAAACCCCATCCACCAAGGAAGCAGTCTCCAAGGGCGGCATGCTTGAAGGCAGCGATGCCGACGATGCCGGTGTTGCCAAAACACAATTGAATCAACCAAATTGAAATCGGATTGAGAGGACTCCACATACCTTTCAGTAGAAGGCGTTTCCAATATCCCCCGCATCTCAGTAAGAAGCCGCTTCTCATCCTCCATCACCACCTCAAGCCCCTCCATAGATTCGCTTTGTACGCCCAAGCTCGTGTCCATGCCTTCTGAGTCGCTGTGGCTGCGCACTCCCAAGCCTCGGCCACCCCGCAAACCGATTTTCTCATCCAAGGACCTGCTTCTCAACTCCATCAAAGAAGACCCTCTCTCCATCAAGCCCTTCTTGCGAGCCATATCGCGGGGCTTCAACCCCAAGCCAATCGCTTCTGCAGCAGGCCGGGAGTCATCAGATTTTTTCGCAGGAGCCATGCTCCCTCCGCCAATTCAACCTGGGCAGATGATCACGGGCGCCTGTAGCGCCTAGAATTATTAGTTGTTTTGCCGTTGGTGAAATTTTTTTTGGAATTTTTCTAATATGATGTAGCCATAGGTTTTTTTTCTTTTTTGATGCCGGTAAATTTTTAAACTCGTCGGATTGTCGCCGGATTCGCATTTTGTCCTAATTCTTTTAGAATGCAAAGTCGCAATGGTGGACATATGATATAATAATATCCTCCTAGAGAGAATAGAAACTAGAAAGAGAGAGAAACTAGAGAGATAATAGAAAGATAAACTAGAGAGAGAATACGTAGCGAAAGAGAGAGACTAAAGAGAGAATAACAATAGAAAGAGAAACTAGAGAGAGAATAGAGAGAGAAATCAGAAAGAAAAAGCAGCAAAATAGAGAAACTAGAGAGAGACTAGAGAGAAAAAAACTAGAGAAAGAATAGAGAGTGATGAACTAGAGAAAGGAACTAGACAGAGAAAGAAACTAGAGAAATGAAATGAAATGAAATGTTATTACGTCTGCGGAGTCCTCAAAAGTCTATGAGACGATAGCCAATTTGATACATATATATAAATTATCCAATTGTCCTTTCTTGCGAAGGGACATTGTGCTTCTCTCTCAATCTTCGTGTTACTTCTACTTCCAGGATAAAAAACCCCCTCTCAGGGGAAAACCTTTGAAGTAGAGTACTCCAAAGAATTTTCTACCTTCGCTCCTTGCCACAAGATGCTTCCTTTCGCCAAGACCGAATCTCTTTAAGGATATCCTCAACCTCAGGGTGCTGCTTTTCTCCACTAATCTGCAATGTAGGGTTCTCTATGACCACTTTTCCATTTCTCCAATATGCTCTTTGTCCATTGTTTCTTGCTTCCTTTAACCTTAACTTATCTTGCCTATGCTTCTGATATTGCTCTTTAGTAAAGTCTTCGTTAATCCATACAAGAGAGAGAGAGAGAGAGAGAGAGAGAGAGAGAGAGAGAGAGAGAGA
>JAANSK020301710.1:0-19503 GCA_011763485.2 Isoetes engelmannii
GCACACACAGGGACGCCATCCTTCACTGCCGCCGCCCCAACGCCATCCGTCACTGCCAGCGCTCAGGCAGGCCTCAGAGGCAGCGCCTCAGGCAGGCGCCAGCGCCTTAGGCAGCAAAACAAAAACCTTTTATTATTATTAGTACATAAAAGTATTAGAACATTTGGTAAGAAATCCAGTGGTCAAAATTTGTCAACGAATTCACTGCAACATCTAAATTCGAGGCTTGGTCCATCCATTGGATAAAAACTTATGGGATATGTTTCTGGCCACCCAATCTCAAAATAAGAGCTATGGTTATGGAGCAATGCCATTCCCACCAGTTTTCCACCGATGTTTGTAGGTTAACAACCTCTTCCATGGCTGTCACGTTTCCTTCGATGCAGCCTTCACAGAATACGAAGAGACTATTTGATCATTCTTTGAGATTTAATGTTGCAAACAATTATTCTCATTCTTCCCGGCGTATTACTTGCGCTGCTTCTTTTTCTCCAAATTGGAAGACTGTTACTTTGTATAACCCATTAAAGGATGTAGATAACATGGATGCATCTGCAACAGGCAGGGCATTGTTGGTTTATTTGCCTGGAATGGATTGCATCGGAATGACATTACGGCCCCAGTTGCCTGCCTTAGTGGATGCAGGGTAAGTTCAACAAAGAAAAATAGGTATTTCTCTTCTCGCAAAGGATCAAGTAACAGTTAATCCAAGTTATTAGATGGCTCTTTCATATCAGACATGCATTGTAATTCTTATGAATCTAAATAGATTTTTCTTTTATATTTTAGTATTACCTAAATCTATGTCATGCCCTGCAGGTATGATATCCGCTGTGTTTATATTCCAGATAGTGATAGATCATCATGGCAAGAGCTTGTAGCAGTCCTGAGTCCATTATTGACTAACGAAGTTAGAAGGTTGAATGCATCAACTCAGCTGACGCTGGTTGGTGAATCATTTGGTGCTTGTTTGGCATTACGCTTAGTACAAGCAATTCCACCAGATATTGTTTCTCGGCTTGTCTTGGTACAAACATATCAGAAACTCGAGTGACTCTTTTTTTTATATATAAAACTAGTATGTTAGCATATCTTGAATGGTTATTCCATTTTCTTTTTCCACAACTGTATCCTCAGAATTTTTTTACAACAGATCAACTCTGCTACCAACTTCTTCAAAAGCAATTTTATAGCAAGCTTTGGTGGTCTAACAGGGTTGTTGGGGATACTTCCACTGCCACTGTATGATATTGCAAAGGTGATGGCTAATTTCTTCCAAATTTGTGGCTAATTACTTAAGTGTTACTCATTAGGTTTATGGAAAGTGATGAATTATGTTTGACACAGAAGATATTGCTGCCAGTCATAGTGAAACAAGATCGTGTTTCCAATTCCGCAAATGAGGCTTTCCTGTCTTGTCTCACCGACATTTCTGCAGAGTGTGCTGCGTGGCGCCTCACACTACTCAATGACAATTCTAATATCACGGATAAGGAACTCCAGGAAATTCATGTGCCAACATTGATTGTATGTTTTCTAGTCCGTTGTTTGCAATTTATTTCCAAAGTTACATTGATTATGTACTCGCAACATGCAGATAGCTTCAGCTAAGGATAGATTGTTGTTGTCAATCGAAGAAGGCGCCAGATTGCAAGGTCTACTTCCCAACAGCAAACGCATTATTCTACCAGACAGGTAAGTTTGAGACAAACATTGTGAGGCTCGTACAACATGCAGTTTTACAGTGTTGGTTGGTGTTTTAGTGGGCACACTCCTCTTATGGAGGAATCCGTGGATCTTGGGAGCATAATGAAGACCTATGGTTTTCTTTCTGATTCCAATGATGCTCCTTCATGGCCAACTCATATTGTAGCAGACAATATCATGGATGAGGTTGGGCAGATCTCTGGACCATGGCGGGTAGGTACGCAGATGACTGACCTATACATTTTATTTTTACAATATAACACATTAGAAAATCATTTGCAATCCCAGATCTTAACATCACCTTTCGTCAGTGGGGTTGATAATCTGCCTAATCCGCTATTGAAGGTTTACTTCTCTTCCTTTATTCTGCATCTCTATTGCCAAACATGCCCTGCGCATGTAGTAAGCTTTTGTGGTCAGTCTATCTCCTTACAGAAAGCTTCTCTTGCCCCAGGGTAGAAGACCAATCCTGTTTGTTGGCAATCACAGTACATTTGGAATGTATGATACGTTTGTGATATTTTATGAGGTTTCCCCTTGTTATACCTATTTAATCAGCAATTTCATGTCAATGCACTGACTCTCTTATAGCTGTTTCTTCGTGGCTTCCCTTGCCGAGCCCTTGCTCATCCTGGTCACTGGATCACACCGGTTGGCTCTCTTTTTGAAAGGTAAATTAAGATGATTTTGAAAAGAACACGAAAAAGTCTACCACTTCCATTTCAGATGATAATTTTCGTGTGTTAATGCATGTTCCTAATGCATTAGATATGGAAATGTGAAGGCCAACAAGTTTGCCACCTACAAACTCTTGAAGGTACAAAGAGATATATTCTCGTACTTTTGCCTTCTCATTATAGCCCTGAGATGACATAATTCTTAGGAAGGTGAGAACTTGCTACTTTTTCCTGGAGGTGCAAGAGAAGTATGCAAGGGAAAAGTAAGCTGCAGCTTGTGCTATTTGTTAAATATATTTAAAATCTTCATCCATCATTGTTGGCGTGTAGGATGAGAAGTACAAGTTATTGTGGAAACCTACAGCTGATTTTGTTCGTATGGCTGCACAATTTGGTGCTATTATTGTCCCCTTTGGTGCTATTGGGGCTGATGATGCGTGTGTCTTTTGATCTCTTATCTTACCATTTGATTTGATTTCTCCCTTGTTAAAAGCACTTATCCTGAATGAAATATTGCCTACGATTCTGTGCAGGTATCGGATTATATGGGACTCTGATGAAATTCTAAGTTCTCCTTTTGGCCCCCTAGTGGAAAATATGGTTTCTGCACTGGGTCTTTCATTGGACAGTGTTCAGCCTATTAGTGCGCTCCCGTTCAGTAATATACCAAGGTTTGTTACTTTCTTTGTCATGACAATAAGACATAGTTTCTGTCTCAAAGATATTGTTTGCAGTTTAATTCCAGTTCCATCAACAATTGAACGCATATATATTCACTTTGCTGAGCCCATTGATACTTTACAGTTTTGTCAAGATCCTAGAGACCGTAGCAAGGTATGATGCGTGATTACATTTCAGCTTTTCTTAAACATCGTTGTTGACCTACTGTTCTTTACCCCTTGTTGATTTGGCAGTTGAATGCTCTATATGGTAAGCAGGAGCTTTCTGCAAATCTCTTTCAACCCAGGATGTTATAACCTATGATGATGATGATGTTGATATTGAATATGCAGTTACTGTCAAACAAAGGGTTGAAGAAAGCATAGTGACACTTATGCAGATCCGAGAAAATGATCCGGTTTGCTCCAACTTGCCAAAACTTTATGTTTAATTCCGCATACTCTGAAACCTGAATGCTCCTCTGATATGCAGGAAAGGGAAACCGCATTTCGGCTGTGGTCAAAACTAGGGCGCTTGCTTCCAAGATTTTAATCATGTGACATTCAAGTGTTACAACTAGTCATAGTCTGGCATGGTGTTGCCAACTTTTAGAACATGATGAAATAATTAGTAAAGCTACTTTATAATTCCTAACAGATAAGATTAAGATGGCGACAATATGCAAGTACCAAGGTCCAAGCAAGCACTATGAACAGGATTAAATCCCAAGCCTCACCAAACACTAGATGGCTCAAAGATTGACAAGAAATGCTTTATCAGATTATCTATACTCCATACTTTTGACATCTTGTCTTACAATCATGCAATGTGCAGGAAAAAGGTACACAGTTGCACCCAAAAGTTCGTAGTCCTATGAGATTAAGTGTAATGAGCAGCTTCATGATTATTTTTAAACTCTTATGCTATTGTGTACCTAGCAATGATATCAGCAGTAGATCCCATGCCTCAAATTAAAGTGAATTGTCAAAACTATTTATAACTTGATTCCTAATATTTAAACCAAACAGGGATAAGCTGGGTTTGAAAGCACACAAATCTACAAGAAAAAGTTCAATTTTTACACCTTGCCATTTACCCTTCCATTTTCCCAACTTCATTTAGAACAGGCTCAACGTGAAAAAAATGGCAAGTTAAATTGCAATGATAATAATCTGTTGTTGCTCACATTTAGCGTGTAAAATTTAAGACGTGTCAAGGACAATATATTCTCTAGCCATGAAGGGATAAAGAACATGGTAGTAGGTCTTCTGTAACATCCAATTGATTGTATTATCGGCATTGATACCACAGGATACTAGAATAGAGTAGAATAAGATTTTTATCATCCTGAGAAAAGGTACGACAAATCCAAGTTTATTTAATACGATCCTTTACAGCGATATTGTCATTTTGAGGTTAAAAAAGGCTACTTGTCCCTGATTTCATCCACTAGATGAAAGAATCATGTTTGGGTAAGATGTTACCTCTTGCATATACAACCGAGCTTGGTAGGTCAAAAATAACAATCTTATTAAAACAAAGGAATTGTACTTGATCGTATTGAGACGAAATTGAGTGAACGTATGGAAGTCATATGAAAACTCCAAATGCCTATACCTTTCAATCACCATCGATCATTATCTTGATGGTAACATTACTTCTTCCTTGACAAATGGAATATATGACACTGAAGAGAAGAAGTCCACCTTATGGATTAGATTAGATTTCTCCCATCCAAAGGAACAAACAATGTCAGTATGTGTATGTGTATGTATATGTGTATGTCTTAGTAGAGTGTAATCCAAAAAGAATTTTATAATCTTCCTCGTCTAGCAGAGGGGAGGGGCGCCCTAAAATTCAATTCAATTCAATTCAATTCAAAGTCTAATCTTCCCCGTGTTTCCAGGGTGGTGCTTTTCTTCTATTATGCTTGCATAGTACCAGCTTGAGCTCTGCAAAGTGGACAATTTGAATGCATTTGAAGCCATTTATCAACACAAGCAACATGAAAAGAATGGCTACAACTAGGCAATACTCTCAATTTCTCACCACCTTCAAATCTAGTGAGACACACTACACAATCCACACAGGAATGACTTACTGCTGCCTCATTTTTCTGAAAAACAAGGACAGGAATTTCCAGAATGGCAGAGTCATCCAATCCATTTCCAACCGGTCTGAGACTACGAGCTCCGTCATGAGCAGCCCTGTTTGCCCTCCAAGCCAAATAGATAGAATTGAATTGAATTAAGCAATAGACCAAAAGAACAAACGAAGTGGCGATCAAGGCCGCGAAGCTAAGAACCATACCAATAAAAATTTCGCCATGCAGCAAGCCTTCCTTGTAGCGCTGAGAATAACAGCACAAAGGAATGATTATACTGGGCGGATCCGGCCGACCCATTGCTTTAGAATCTAGCAATGATACGGGTTTCTTCGTGTTCTTTGGATTCTTATTAAATTCTAGACGTGGGACATCCCAGAAAGGGAAAATGTAGCTATAGACTTCAAATGCGAAGAGGACACGAAGAAGCCTACGACTTGTGTCTACCATGAGCGTGGCCGCCCAACCAGTTTCGTTGCTATCATCAATTACTCAAAGTGGAGCCTATTTTCCTCAAGTGAATTCAATGGTGGAGCCTATTCTTCTACGGTAATATTCCTGCCATCCATAGAAAATTTGTATAGGGAATGGAGGTTAGAAAATTGTATAGGGGAATGGAGGTTGGGGCCTCCATTTCGGGTTCCGGGAATGGGTCAACCAGAAACTGAAGCCTCCATTCCCCTACAATATAGAAGTTGGGAACCCTTTTTTTTTTTTTTTTCATATTAGGTTTTGTGCAGATTCAGCTTCAGATTTGAGTGAACAGAGCTTCTCGCAAAGCATTGTTAACGTTGACACTTCGTCAATGTTATATAGAAGATACTACGACAGGGGCTCCATGTCTAAGAAGGCTTAAGTGCAACGGAAGAAGCAAAGGAGCCTTCCATGGACCCATGGACGAAGCCACGGATGCAACAACGGAAAGTGCAACGGAGCCGTCCACGGAAGAGACCACGGATGGTTCGACGGAAGAAGCAACGGATAGTGCCAAGGCAGAGGCCACGAAAACTACCACGGGCAAAAGATTGCCAAGTACGAAATTTGCATCATGATGCCAAATGGGATGCCAAAGTACAAGATTCTCTAGTACAGATTTTGCTGCATCATGAGGAGACATGGTCGGGATCT
Source organism: Isoetes engelmannii (assembly GCA_011763485.2). Classification (NCBI taxonomy): domain Eukaryota; kingdom Viridiplantae; phylum Streptophyta; class Lycopodiopsida; order Isoetales; family Isoetaceae; genus Isoetes; species Isoetes engelmannii. Next base: position 6,277 of record JAANSK020301710.1, read on the forward strand.
ATAAGAAGACCCTCTGCAGGCCGACTAATCTATCTGAACTTCTGCTTTTGTGCCCTTAGTTGCCGACCGCCTAAGTTCCGGATTCAGGGTAATTTTCCCCTGTAGTACATTCCTTGGGAGCCACTCTCGCACCCCAAGAAGTATCATGTAGGGAAACATTCACCCAACATAATGCAAAAGGGTAGATATTTGCGAAATTTGAATGGTTGCAATGAGGCCACGTGGTAGTTTTTTAACAATCTTAGAAGGCCACATGGCCCTTTCTCTAATTCCTTTCTCTCGTGTTTGTTGGATCCTTTGGTTGTAGAAAATTCTTTGCACTCTTCCACATCAGCCGTCAACGTTTTATATTTGTTAAAAACACCTACCCAAATCAATGGTTTGCATAAACCATTGACATTTGCCCCCGATTAAATCACAAAGACTATGCCTGCATGCCATTAAAAACCAATGCATAACGTTGCCAATTGAAGAAGAGAGTTGAAGTGTTGCTTATAGAAATGTACATCCACAGGAGTAACAAAAATGACTCATGACTATTTCTCTCTCATAACCCATATATGTTCATATAATTCTTTCTCTCTGGTATTTAGCTTGAAGCAAAGAGATGCCTATGCACACACTAAATTTTGGAAGATATCTTGCTCTACTATTTTCTTACCCAAGAATCATAAAACCATACATCCACAAAACTGAACACAAATGACCCATAATTGTTCCTATCTGGCATGAAGCTTGAAGTAACGAACAATATGCTAACTAAACCCATAAAAGACCATAATCTGCAAAACAAACCTGGAATAGCCCTTGCAAATTCATTTTTAAAGCTGCAAATCAAGATTATGTGCAAGAAAAGAACAACGTTAAACTCGTCCCTATGGGGGAAATTTCATTCCTAGCACAACAACTACAATAGCTTGTTCAAGTATGTCACCAATTGCAGCTAGATAACAAGGATCTCAGGGAACAAGTAGCTTCTCATAAGTCTGTCTCTAGCTTGGAATTGAGGCCATCAGAATCTAAGATTAGTTTGTCAGAAAAGTTTGACAGCATTCGGTCCAGGCGTCATGGGTTTTTGGACCAAATCTGACTCGTGATTCAACTCCATCCTCATAAATATCCCACCGATCAGGAACAAGTTGGTTTGGTGGATTCTCTCCTCATCGGGCAAACTTTAAGCTGGTTTGCTCCTCTACTGGAGAAAAAAGCTTCGAAATTGCAAGAATTTGCTGCTTTCAATTCGGAACTCGAGGTATGTTTTGGAGACACCCCTCTCATTATATTCTTATGATAGAAAGACCATGCAACACTATAAGATAGAACTTGATCCGCTTGAGTTTGGTTGGTTGTGTCACATGCATACTCCCTCCAACGTGGAATAGAAACCCATAGAAACTGGCATGTCAATTTTGTCTATAAACATGTAAACGATCATTGAACTGTTTGTACTTAGGCCAATATGCCAAGCTGCAGGAATTGACTTCAAGCACATCAAATGCTACAAATAAAAAACAAGGTGCTGTCATACATAGGGTTGCCCTCATGGCGTAGGTACTAAAGGGCAATGAGAAAATGAATATGAACATGTTGCATGATTTTCCCATGATTTTGCATAAAAGTAAAGTAAAGCTAGAAGATAGTCGCACCGCAAAACCTTGACGAAATAACCATTATAAGGTCTCATGAAAAGGAAATGAGGGGCAGTAAGAGAAAGAAGGTAGGGGGTATAACATTTAGATATCGTTGTTTGGAGTTGCCTAATCTTAAAGAGTGGAGGAGTGTTTTGTCAATCTGGCCATAAGGTTGCATCTTGAAGATGTTCCAACTCAAATCAATAAGTGTTGGTGAAGTTTCTGTCATATGGTTGCATCTTGGAGTCAAAAGTACACCTGGAACTCAATGCATGGAGCTTCATATATGGCAAGAAAGCAAGGGGATTGTGCCGGTGTAGTGGCAATGTTCAACAGCACACTGCAAGAAGGCCTCCCCACAGGACAGTCGGTGAACAGCAGTTACGGAGTACGCCAAGGATGTCCCCTCTCGCCAGCATTGTTCGGTGTCTACATTGATTAATTGGAGCCATGGATGACGCATCACGGCGGAGGAGGCACCCCGCTAGTGCACCATGTTGTCAGACAATTGATCTACGCCGATGACATTGACCACTTAGCGCCTACTGCGGAGGACATGCAACATCACCTGGATGCACTAGTCGCTTTCTGCCAGGACACAAGCATGCGAGTTAACCTTGCGAAGACCAAGGTCCTATTGATCTCGTCCTCTCTGCACCCGCGGACGCCCTCCTTCACATACCAGGGGGAATCAATAGAGGTCACTCCCACCTATAAGTATTTGGGCATAGAGTTCTCCACCACCATGCACTAGGATAGCTGCATCCGACTGCGGGTAGCAGCCGGTTGGAAGGCCTTGCACGCCATGCAGAATAGCAGTTACCAGGCCGAGCTATACGTCTGGGAGCATCAGTCGCACCTCTTCAAGGCTCTGGTAGAGCCGGTTCTCCTGTATGGAGTGGAAGTTTGGGGCCCGGTCATTTCTGCCGCCACCTGGAGAGACCTCGAACGAGTGCATAAAGCTTTTTTAGCACGCGCCCTCGAGGTAAAGGAGACGGTGTCGTATCTGATACTACTCCAGGAGACAAATTTCCTTTCCCTCCAGAGAGCAGCCATGTGTCACCTCTTCGCTGAATTTGTGAATTTGCTAGAGTGGGGCTCTAGTGGTTGAATTGATTTCCCTTAAGCAAAGCCCACTGGAAAGACAAGCAGGCGCAGTGGTTGTCCCAATGGCAGGTCCAGACATACAGGTGCGTACGAGTCCGCACGAAGAAGGACCACGACGAGCTGAAGGCCTACCTAGACACCTGCTTCCTTGGAAAACTCTGGGATGTCGAGGCCATGGCACAAGTCAAGCTCGGGCATTATAGAGAACAAGTGAATCCCACACTTAAAAGGGACTCCAACAGTACCTGCTCACCCCCCTCTCTAAGAAAAAGCGTAGGCTGATCACCTCCATCTGAATGGGAGGGCACCACCTTCGAATTGAGACTGGACGATCAAGTCAAACGCGTGAGGACAGGACTTGTCAATGCTGCCACCAGGGGGTCCTTGAGGATGAGCGCCATGCTCTGCAAACATGACCCTCCTATGAACAGATTAGAGCACACTACCCGCAGTTGGTGATCCCGGGACATGCACTCCATCTTCTGCTCAACATTGAAGCAGTAGGAACTCTTGGTTCATATCTTCAGGAGGTCCTAAACGAACGACATCGGCTCTGTCCCTTTTCCCTATGAAGGCCTCCACTTTGTCCACTTTACTTGGGATGACATCCCTTTGTTTTGTATACCAGCAAGCGCATTGCAGCGGTTTTTCCCCAGAGAGTTTTTTCATCCGGGCCGTAATATGCTTGTTGTTTGTCTTGTACAGGTCCCATAGGCCAATTGGCATCCGTGGACGATAAAAATCTTATTCTATTCTATTCTAAAGTATTCATTTTCAATAATTTAAGAATGTGATAGCTAGACACAAGCAGCCAGTTACGACACACAGGTTTTTTGCATAACCGAATGCTTGCTTCCATATTTCCTCCTTCCCATCTAGCAGGGGTGTTAATAGTTAAAAAATGCAGGGAACTATGTGAATATAAGTGCAGATAACGAAAAGCCACTAAGAGCTCCCTCATGTCTATTTCACTAATCAAATCAGCAATCAAAAGATGTTAAAAACCTTGGTGGAAAAAACATGGATGCAGGGAAAATACAGACCAGTCGAAAACTAAGGTGGAAGCTATATTTATAATTGGAAGTCATGTTGCGAAATAACAGCTTGGCTCTTGGCAAACAATGATGATAATGATGATGACTGTGACTGAGAAATGAGATGTGAAACAAGAATTCGTTACTTGCAATTGAAAAGAAGTTGAAAGACTAATGATATATGTAACGAGAGGATCAAGGTTATCCTAGGCTAAAGACTCTACTTTGTAAATTATGTCGCTTCTTTATTAAATTGTTTTAAGCTTTGGGTGTTTGTCAAAACCTTTCGGTGCATGGAAAAAATAATTCAAATCCTATCGCCCAACTAAAAAGTATAGAATCCAAATAAAGGCAATGGTTATCCAAAAATAGCAAAACAGAAGTAAAATTCCGTATAATCTTGCACATAAAAATTTATCTTCTTCTTGAATGTTTGTGAGTCCAATATCGTTGATAGAGGAACGACCATCCAAAATTATTGCATCTGCAAGTTCTTGTCTTAGAGTGCACCAACCTGTCACCCTGTACATCTACACCTGGCCTGCCAACCTGTACACGTGCATTTGAAATCCCTTGTAATCTCATCAAATTATGCGAGCCAATGTAATCCGCATCATCCTGTGAGTATGCTTACAAAGAGACCATTTGCGCATAAAGCCAGTGTCGTGAAGGCATCAAATCTTTTTCGGATCCCTCCATCGATGTATAAATTAACTTTATTTGTGCAGCAAGAATTGCCTGTTCAATAATGGTTCCAAACTCACAACTTGACATTGCAAAAGGCGTAATCATATTCAAAAGCTTATTTCCTCCAAGACTGAAATGATTGCTGGGGCATAATCAAGTTGCCATCCTCTATGATTTGAAATAATGAGGCAAGATACTCCAATTTCAAGAGCACATATTGCTATTTTAATGACGAATTTTTGCATCTTGTTTCATGTACATTAAAACGTGGTCGTAGTACAACTTACTATTTTCAGCAGTCAATATGCCTTTGAGGAAAAACAGAAGCTTTGTCTCGAACTGTGGGCACTTGACATCTATATTTGAGCAAAATCCCAACTCATAAAATAAGCATATAAATTCAGCCCCAAACCATAGAATGTTAAGTATACATAATGAATGTTACTTGGCTTTCATTCAACAAAGGCACCTCACATAATATATAAATAATATAGATAGGCATTACTTAGTCTCTGATTGAGTTAACTGCTTAGTCTCCAAGACTTATTATAGTAAACACCGAGACATTGCTGCAGCTCCAACATTCAACTGTGGAAAAGCTAGAGTATATCAAACAATGAAATTGCAATATATACATTCGCAAACTTATCCTCTGTGTCATATACTTTTCCAAGTGTTTTGCATGAAATGCTTGAATTCTCGAGCCTTCAACTTTTCTTTTAATTTGGATGTCAAAGTAAGATATGATAAACCCAAAACCAATGAAATATACTGCAATATGATGAATCTAACTTCAACAGCTTGATCACCAATATCTTCAATGTTTTCCATAGTAACATGGTATGGCAAGAAAAACCTGCATACCAATAACAACTCTAAATATGGTTTTCGACCAAAATTCTTATTAATTGGGATGTGATGTGATCTTATTTTCTAGATGGAATTTTGAATCTTAAATATATTCTGATGCACACCTAGAGTAACCAATTTGATGAAGTAGCCAACCTCTTTCTTATATCAAATTCCATTTGGCCAATCATAGGGATGTCAACCGTGAGTACAAGTTCTCTATATCCTGCATTCTCAAACCGATAGACAAGGTAGGAAGCCCATCACCAACATCGAGCCTTTATAAAACCATTCCCAACCACATGTTCACTCCGACTGCATGCATGTCTCCCACTCGACCGTCACAGCAAACTGACAATCCTCTACAAGGGTCGAAATTGGGGCCCGGAGAGAGGGGGGAGGGGGGGTGTCTTCCCCCAATTTCTGATTTAAGTTGCAAATTCCGATTCGAGAAAGTAGATGCAGGCAAAGTTCTGCTCAAAATTTTGAAGTAATAATGTGAAATCCGATAATTTAGAGAGTTTTTATTCTCAAAAATCCGGTAAGTCTAAATAAAGAGCGGCATTTTTGCTGGTTAATGCAAAATCTAAATTTGGAGGCCTGGTGCTCAGAGGTGTGTGCGGCGTTAGTGTTGTTATTCACGCATAGTCAATTGCAGCCTCCAAATCATATCTCTCTTGAAATATCCACATTCCAAATGGGATATGTGGGGCATATCCCCCATCCATCCCTAGGGTTTGCCCCTCGGGCAACCCAAAAAAGATTGTGACGACTCTCCAACTACTATCTTGTAGGAGAACTGCAATTGATTTGTCACTCTGGCACCCTGGCACAGAGGGAGACCATTCTCAGTAGCCACCGGTCGCGAAACCCCTCCCTCTGTGCATCCATGATTCAAAGACTTTCTCCTGTCTTCTATGTTCTGGTGTGTCGTGATCCAATGGGTCACTCCAAAATAGTCAAAGTGAAAACCTAATCTATGGTTTATTTCTTAAAACAGTTGGAATAATACAGGATACCTTACTTTTTATTCGTAGACATGCAAAAAATACTATGGGATTATACTGCAAGAAAACTAGATACAATTGAGCAAAACCACCCTTTAAGCATAATGCAAAGTTTTCTAATTTTCATCCTTTAGTAAAGAGAATAATTAATTTCAAAAGCATAGTTATCCTGGGCGACCTTAGAATCATGATCCGCAACTTGATTTACATATTGTAGAAACGGAAGCTGCAGAAGCAGGAGCTAATAAAATAGAGAATTATTCTTAAAATAGTAAATTAGAGAACTATTTTTATATGAGCATGTAGCTTCAAGCAAATTCTCTCATGCACTTAGAGGTGAGAAGGCTAGACAAACAAGAGGAAGCACGAGGTCAAAGAATTGCACAAAAGAAGGTTAAGCAAGAAAGAAGAAAACGAGTAAAATAACGGGCAACTAGAAAAGGGATTATGGAGCCTCATGCAAAAGCAAAAGGATTAGCCAACAACAATTGCATTTAGTGGGTCATTCCAAAGTGCCAATATTTTTGGGCAACAAAGTCCTCCAATATGATAGCAAAGAGAAGATAAGATAAAGATTCTTAACGTCACGCCACTAGACAGCGTCCAATCGGACATGTGACGACAGTACAAGGGACCAAGGTCCAATAAACAACCGAACCAAGGTGGGGGCACGCCCTCCGGTCAGCAAGAACATTTTAACTTAATATTTACATGAAGCTACGCAATGCTATACTATCCAGTAATGGACCAGGGGTCATCTGGCCAGTGATCCTGAACTATCACCTTGCCACCTTTGTAAACAACCCATTTTCCTTGTGCTCGTGCTTCCCGTACTCTGCACAGCTCCTGGTGCCGTCTAGACAACTGCGAGGGGGCTAGGTCTTCCTGAACTGAGTAACGTGTGGCCCTAAGCCGATTACCATGGCGCAATATATAGAGCTGGTCGTGGAGTGCGCAGAACCGAACCAAGATATGTCGGTGCCGGTCTAGACGGTGTGGCCCAACGCGCGTGGCTTTCAGAATCCCTGGGGCTTGTATTCCCATGGTATCTGTGAAAAACTTTTCGGCCTTTTGCATCCCCCTACCTACGCCTGTCTCAGGCAAGCCTACTATTCGAAGATGCAAATCCCTGGATTCCTGCGTAGGCTGCTGTGCTGGCTAAAACTATAGAAGAAGATAGGGATATGTGTGTGCTCCTCATGAGTAGGTAAGCTTTATGACCATGAACTAGATGCAAATATAGACTGTTGTGTAAGAGTTACACAATTGAGACATGATTCTCGGCTTGGCAGCGACTAACGGAGGCTCGGAGCTGTCAACCAGAGATCATGGATCAATCATGTTACCCTTACGTATTTTTAAGTTTATTGGCTTCAAAAAAATGTCCAGGACAAGTGCATTTGGAAATATATTAATATACTTGCACATGCACGCGAAGAAAGAATGGAAGCGGCAGCTCATTTGAATACCCCCATAAGACACCTCGAGGCCAAAAGCCAACTTAGCTATGGCTATGGAGTTGTTCTTCTCTGGCAGCTTTCCACCGGAAATTTGTAGGCATGAGAAAGTAACTACCTTCTCATTTTCCATGGCTCTCATCTGCCCTCCAATGCAACTGTCACAGGATCGAAAGAGATGGCCTTCTTATTATTCTGAAACAAGGACATCGAGATGTAAGCTTGCACATAAATACTCCACACCAAGAACATCGAGATGTGTTGCTTGTGCTTCTGTTTCTCCAAGTCACAAGGCCATTACTTTGTATAAGCCAGTAAGAGATTCAGATCAAATGGATGAATCTGCACCAGACAGGGCCTTGCTCGTTTATTTGCCTGGAATAGACTGCACTGGAATGGCGTTAAGGCCCCAGTTGCCTGCTTTAGTGGCTGCAGGGTACGTTTAGAAAATTAAAGGGTTTGGTCTTATTTGGGATTGGTACAAAAGATCAAATAATAGTCGTTTCAAACTTACATGTTTCCATATGTTCTTACTAACTTACCAGGCCTGAATATCCTTTTTGTCTCTGTTCTGCAGGTATGATATTCGATGTGTTTATATTCCAGATAGTGACAGATCATCGTGGCAGAAGCTCACGGAAGTCCTTGTTCCATTATTGATTAACGAAGTTAGAAGGTCGGATGGATCAAATCGTCAGCTGACATTAATTGGTGAATCATTTGGCGCTTGTTTGGCATTGCGTTTGGTACAAGCAGTTCCCCCAGATATTGTTTCTCGGCTTGTCTTGGTACGAACGCATGTGGATTTTTCTTTGTTTAAGTTACAAAACTGGAATGTTTGAGTACCTTGATGTGCCATTTTCATTTTCATTTTCATTTCCATTTCCCTTCCACAACAGATAAACTCTGCTACCAACTTTCTTCAAAGCAATTTTTTAGCAAGCATTGGAGGTCAAATAGGACAATTGCTAGAATTTCAACCGCCTATGTATGATATTGTGAAGGTGATTCATTTCCTCTATATTGGAGGCAAAGTAGTGATGCATCTGGAATGCATCTGGAAATGTATAAGGTATAGGAAGTGACTAATTATGTTTGAACAGAAGATAATGCTGCCACTCATGCTGGAGGAAGACAGGGTTCCCGATTGTGCAAAGAAGAGTTTACTGTCTTGTCTAAGTCATATTTCTGCACAATGTGCTGCATGGCGCCTTGCACTACTCAATGACAATTCTAACATCACGGATAAAGAACTCCAAGATATTCACGTGCCAACCTTGATTGTAAGGTGTTTAGTCCTCTGTTTGCAATCTAAATTCCTAAGTTACATATGGCTATGTCCAATAGTCAGAACATGTATAAATGCAGATAGCTTCAGCTAAGGATAAATTGTTGATGTCTATGATGGAGGGTGCTAGATTGCAACGTCTACTTCCAAAGAGCAAAAGAATTGTCTTACCAGACAGGTTCTCATCTATACCATATTCAATTTGGATGAACTACTGTGAGATTATACATTTTAAATGCTTATGCTGTTGATTGGTGTTTTAGTGGGCATATTCCTCTTGTGGAGAAATTGGTTGATTTGGGGTGCATAATGAAGACCTATGGTTTTGGTTCTGGTTCAAATGACGCCCCTTTATGGCAAACTCATATTGTACCAGACAGTGTGATGGATGAGGTTGGGCAGATCTTTGGACCATGGCGGGTGGGTAAGCAGATCCATTCACTTATAGAGTATGGATCTTACAATTTAAACTGATAATGCACTTTAAATCATTTGAAATATCAGGTCTTAACATCGCCCTTTGTCAATGGAGTTGAAAATCTACCTGATCCTATAATGAAGGTTATTCTAGCATTTCTACTACAAATTTCACAAGCATGCCCTTGTTTGTGGTAAGTTATAGTGGTCAGTTTTATGTCCTTAACAGAATCGTTTCCTTGCGCCAGGGTAGAAGACCAGTTCTGTTTGTTGGCAATCACAGTATATTTGGAATGTATGATACATTTTTGATATTTTACGAGGTTGTCCCTCATTATGACTATTTGGATCAATTATTCTTATGGCCAATAGTCTGACTCCTAATAGCTGTTTCTTCGAGGTTTCCCTTGCCGGATGATTGCTCATAACGGGCACTGGATCACACCACTTGGCTCTATTTGGTGGGAAAGGTAAATCAAATTGATTTTGTGGAAAAAAACAAAAGCTTCTATAATCTTTGTCCATATGCTGTTTCCACTTACTGTGCTGATTGCTGATTTGCATGTTCTTATTCAAGTAGATATGGAAGTGTGAAGGTCAATAAGTTTTCAACCTACAAACTCTTGAAGGTACTTAGATGTTGTGCAATGTGCTTGCACTTTTTTCTTTGATTGCTTCATGACACTAATGCTTTGAGTTGTATAGGAAGGTGAGAACTTGCTACTTTTCCCTGGAGGTGCAAGAGAAGTATGCAAACGAAAGGTAAGCTGGAGTCTGAGCCATTTTATCAATTTATTAGTCTTCAAGCATTGTTTTGGCTATGTAGGATGAGAAGTATAAGCTAATGTGGAAGCCCACGATTGATTTTGTTCGTATGGCGGCACGGTTTGGTGCTATAATAGTTCCCTTTGGAGTTATTGGGGCTGATGATGCGTACGATCTTAACCTCCTGTTCATTCAAGATATTACCATTAAATGTATTTCTATGTACAAAGCACTTACTTTGAATGAATGAAGAATCTTTTGCAGGTACCGAATCATGTGGGACTCAAATGAAATTCTGGGTTCTCCTTTTGGCCCTCTAGTAGAATATATGATCTCTGCACTGGGTCTTTCTATGGAGGATTGTGTTATTCCTATCAGCACACTTCCATTCAGTAATATACCAAGGTTTGCTAGTTTTTTCTTGTTCTTCATAATAAGAAGAGGAAATGGGATCATTTAAGTATGCTAATTTCAGCTATCATTTTTTTGCTGGTATTTAATTACCAAGATTCCAATCTAAATTAAGCACACTTATCAATTTTCTGCCCGCCTACCATGTTATGAGTTCCAAAGCTTGTACCTTTCTTCCTGAAAGGTAGTCTTTATCCTATGCAGCTTACTTCCAGTTCCATCAACAATTGAACGCATATATATTCACTTTGCTGAACCAGTTGACACATTGCAATTTGGTCAAGACATGAGAGATCGTAGCAAGGTATGCTGGATGTTGCCTTTCAGCTTTTCTTAAACATTGCTGATGAACCCCAGTTGTGTTTTCCTTGATGATCTGGCAGTACAACGCTCTCTACGGTAAGCAGATTTTTTCTGCTAACACAGAGTTTTAGAGGCTATGATGATGATGCTGTTTTTGACACTACAGCTACGATCAAGCAGAGGGTTGAAGAAAGCATGGCGCATCTTATGCAGATTCGAGAAAATGATCCGGTTTGCTTCAGCTCACCATAAATTTATGTTTGATTGCAGCAGCATACTTCGAAACATTGATGATCTTTTTAACATGCAGGAAAGGGAAATGGCATATAGACTCTGGTCAAAACTAGGGAGCTTGCTTCCAAGAATCTAATCATGTGAGATTGAAAATGTCCCAAGCATCTACTAGACTATCCATACCTTTAAATTCATATAATCAAAATGGAGAAGTACTTTGCAAGGACTTGCTTCCAAGATTTAATCATGGGCGATTCAAGTGAATGAATAGCCTCGCATTGAGATATGGCTACTTTAAGATACGGATCATTGAAATGAGACTGACAGCTGAGTTGAATTCGTCATTGTAAAACAATTGTTCATACAGGTGCGCTCTACATTGCTACTTCCAATTCAAATGTGAGACATCAAATAGATAGTTAACCTCTTTAAATCAATGGTCAAGTTCCAGATATCTTAAAAGTTAAACTTTCTAATTCAAAACCAGCTAGAAACTTAGTGAAAAACCATGGGTTTTTATTGGTTAGGACATTGTTGCCTATTAATAGACTGGGATTTGATCCAACTGGAAACATAGTGAAAACCCATGTTTTTTAGATGGTTTTCTACGAGCACATTGTTACCTATTATAAACCTAGATTGTATTCTGTAATGTCCTCCTCGCACATCTCTAAATTGACCTTGGGCTCGTGGAGCACATTATACTAGTCTTTGTGGGAAACCAAGTGTTCTCTTTCTTACATCTACTAGTTTTAAGTTTTGGTTCAGCTTAAGTGTTGGTCCAATTTAATCATAAAAATGATTTATGAAAATATTATTTGAAGAGAAGATAAATAAATGAAAGGAAAAATACTAGAACATTGATGTTTTGAAAAATCACTAAGCCACTCGAACAAAATAGTATTTTAGTAAATATGGTCATATACTTTTTCTGGCTCATCAAACCCGAAAGTTACATTCACAGCAAAGTAGATTAGAATTAGTAACGGTACCCAGCGTTGCTGGGTATAAGTTGGGAACCTGTAAATGATAGGACAATAATGCTCTCAATTTAGAAGGTGTCCCTACTTATCTTCTAGAAGGTTAGATTTCATTTTTCAAAGCTTCTGCAAAATCATTTGTAGAATGCAATAATGGTGCGTCATAAGTTGTGCATAATAGAGTGTCGTTGAGGTTGAATTCAAGGTGCAAAAGTTACCTTGTTTGTTATATAGATGTGTGAGGCGTCCCATAATTGTTGATGTAAAGATCACTTATAGTCGCATCAAGGTTCAGATTTTATTAAATCATTTCAAACACTTCTGATTTCTCAAAGGAAGGAGTCTTCATTTAGCATGATAGAAAGGGTGGTCTCTTTATGTTTGGTCATATGGTGCCCTAGATGGACAGAGTTTGCTACCCCGTAATATATGAGAATTTTTTTGGGAAGTTGTTATTAGTCTATAAGTTGTTTCCACATTATATCTAGTGGTTTTTATGTCTGCCTTCTTTCATTAGTATACAATAAACACTCAACTAGCCCACCCAGAGTGATGTAATTGCCAAATAGAAAGTTGTTAGTTAGTCTGTAAGTTGCCTTCATATTAATTTTAGTCATTTCATACCATTACATAATCACTTTATGTCTGCTTTGGTTTGTTTGATTAGTATAGAATAAACACTCAACTAATAAACACTCAACTGGCCAGAGGGCGACGACGACTCTGAGGGTTTTGCCCTTTTATGGTTTTCAGGTTGGACGTGTTTTCCCAGCCTTCAGATTGGTTGATCAAATATCTGCCGTTGGATCTAGGGTTTGATCCATGGATAGACATACGACATAATTCTATAATATAGGCTAAGATCATCTTAGTTAGTCTGTAAGTTGCCTTCATATTAATTTTAGTCATTTCATACCATTACATAATCACTTTATGTCTGCTTTGCTTTGTTTGATTAGTATAGAAGGAAGGAAGGAAGCATATTTTAACGTCGCGCCACAAAGGCAGCATCCAATGGACATGCGACGACACAGTACAAAAGAGGACCGAAGTCCTT
>JAANSK020301821.1:0-19499 GCA_011763485.2 Isoetes engelmannii
AAATCATAGAAAAACCATGTGAAAAAACGTATAAAAATCTAAAAGTAACCCCCTGTTATAGTGCTAGATATTCATGTCGTTTCGTCCGACCTGATGCAAAAAGAAATCATTTTTTGGCGGCCCCAGCCTGCACAGAAGAAGCGAAAACTCAATGCTAACTCCTGGCTACCTGATTCATAAAACGACAGCAAGAAACCCTTGAAAAAATCGTAGATCTCCAAAGAATCCAAAAATCTTGAAAAAATCCAAGGAATCGAAGGCCTTTGCACCTGCAGAAATCAGGACAACGCCATAACCGAAAAACATGGGATCAAACTTAACCTAAGAAGCGGCAGACAAGAACAGGGGAAGCGGCGAGCTCGAAGAACAGAGGAAGCGGTGAGCTGAAAGAACAGGGGAAGCGACGCGCAAGAAGGGGGAAGCAGTGCCGCTCCAGACTCATTAATTTTTGTACAATTTTGATGTAATTTTAGGGTCCTGTTTATTACTTACATTTTGATCACGCAGGATGACACATCAGTGTCGTCCACGTTACAGAAATGTCAATTTACTTGACATTCCTGGGATGTCAACCAGGCTCTGCGCTCCGCGCATCGCCAGGTTTCCATCCCAAGAATGTCAAGTAAATTGACATTCCTGTACATGAGAAGCTCATGGGGAAGCCACCCTTAGTCCAATTATCGAGCCCGCATACTAGGCGTGTGATAACATGTCAATAACACGACCAAGCAGAAAAAGAATACATGGGCATGTTATAGCGTGGGGAGTTGGGATGTTATAGCCAACACTCTATATGGGGCTTGCCATGCCACGCAAAAAGGGGACAGTATGGAAGGAAAAGCCGCCGAACCGGCGGATTCAAAATGCACATTTCAATCCGATTAAATATCAGCAAAACCCTTGCCCCCGAAATGCCGGCCCCGTTTAACAAAAGAAACAAACAATAATACGCACCCGTCGACGCCCTTCAAAGGCCATCTTTTGCCCTTAAACCCCAGGCCGAGAGTGTGACGGGGGGGGGCCCTTCACCATGACGGCTGGAACAAGCAGAGTCTGAAAGAGGGGAACGGAGGACTGGCCAGAACTGCGGCCTCTGCCGATCTGCCACGCCTAGACGAGAAAACGAAGGGCATAGAAAACGTCATATTTTGATCCTCCAGGATTCGTGAAGAAGCAAAACAGGTTTGTCAAGTTTCTCGCTTTGGTAATCTCCACATAAGGGAATGTCTTGGAAGCAGCGGAAAAAGGAAATGTTGGCCTTTCTAGCATGGCCGGTTGGCTTTGCATCATGAAACACAACATATCAGTGAGCTGATGAAGTGTTTGATGCAGCTTGGATGGTTGAATTATTGAAACAGTTTGATTGGTAGGTAGGTAGAGTGTGGATTTACTTGGAGAAGGATAATTGGGCGAAAGGGGATGGAATTGGCAAAGGGAACCAAGATGAAGCTGCCCGAGTGTTCCCTTTGTAATATGACCTACAATGAGGATGAAAGGGTACCTATGATGTTGCAATGTGGTCATAGTTTTTGTAAGGAATGTTTGGCACATATGTTTTCACGTAGCACAGATCATACACTTCTGTGTCCACGTTGTAGGCAATCTTCGCGCGTGGGGAATAGTGTGGAAGCATTACGCAAGAACTTTGGCATGCTCACGCTCATCCGACAGGCACAATCGGATTGCCCACACGATGACGAGTCTGAAGAGGAATATGAGTTGGATTGCGCATCAGACCGTTCCCGAGGAAATAGTAGTTATGCCAACTCTTCCTGGCCCATTGTCTGCAATGGCATTTCCACAGATTTAGGGTCACATTCTATGCGGCTGGTAAGATTGATTAGTTCTGGCCCCTGGCCAGGGCAGGACTTGTGGTCTGCAGTCTTAACAGGACCTAATGGTTGCAGGCATAAGGTAGCTGTTAAGAGGTTAGACATTCCTGTGGGCATGGACTTGGAATGGATCCAAAACAAACTAGAAAATTTACGGCGGGCAGCTATGTGGTGTCAAAATGTTTGCACAGTTTATGGAGCATGCAAGAAGGATGGAAAGTTGTGTATCTTAATGGAAAGATACAGCACCTCAGTTCAAGCTGTCATGCAGCAGAATGAAGGGCGCCTAACGTTGGAGCAAATTTTGAGGTATGATAGATATTTATGATATTTTATACTTCCATGCACGTGATGTTGGCCAGGAAGCCTGACTTGATCAAATTCTAGTAAGATCATTTTTGTCTCTTATTCTTGTGTATTTTTCCAGGTATGGGGCTGATGTATCTCGTGGAGTTGCAGAGTTGCAAGCAGCTGGGGTAGTGTGCATGAATTTGAAGCCTTCTAACTTCTTACTGGATTCCAAAGGTCGAGCTGTTGTATCTGATTATGGTATGCCAGAAATACTGAAAAGACCCAACTGTAAGCGAGCACGCATGAACCCAGGAGATAATGGTCCCGTTCAGGCTCATTTTTGTATTGATTGTGCAACATTTAACCCAAATTACATGGCTCCAGAAGCCTGGGAACCATTGAAAAAATCATCATTAAACATATTTTGGGAAGATGCTATTGGAATCTCAGCAGAATCGGATGCTTGGAGTTTCGGCTGCTCATTGGTTGAGATGTGTACAGGGGCTGTTCCGTGAGTGATGCTCTGGTTTTATGTTTTAAATTCGTTTTGGCCATTGTATAAACCTAATGCGAGAAATTGTTACAGCTGGGCAGGTTTCAGCCATGATGAGATCTACAAGGCAGTTGTGAAAACAAAAAGACAGCCCCCACAATACATTGGGGTGGTAGGAGGAGGGATACCTAGAGAGCTGTGGAAAATGATTGGAGAGTGCTTATTGTTCAAGCCACAAAAAAGACCTACATTTCATGCTATGCTGGCGCTTTTTTTGAGACATCTGCGAGAAATGCCATTGAGTCCACCTGCCAGCCCTGATAAGTAAGTAGTTCGTCCTTTAGGATTTGTTTTGCTATATATCTTAATCAGTTTGTGTATAGGCATCATGGCCCGTGTAGCTCCTTAGATCTTGTCTGAGTTTCCTTCACAGCCCTCCTAAACATACTAATATAAGATTGACAATTGGAGGTACTTGATTCCCATCTTGTTGCACCAGATGGCTACTTTTAATTCACAAGCCTGTGCGATACAACAAATAATAAATTAGGAAATGATAGTTCTAGTTCTAGCTCTAGCATGACACTGGGGTTAAGTTCATGATATCCTATTCTGCATTGACTTTCTGTATGGCTGCTTGCAAAGAAGAGTTCTTAAAAGCTGCCATGCATTATAGATCATGCTAAGGTGGCTTCTCAGGATACTTGACAGAGAAGTAGCAGTTCGCAAAGCTCTTAATTATCACAACCCTAAGCCCAACATACTTTATGATGCACAACTTTGTGAAGCTGACTAAGAGTTAGTGAGTTGACATGGATGGGAAGTTTCTAAATAGATGCCACTAAGCAGAGAGTAAATAGCACTTCTTGCCCATATGGTATATAGAATTCATACAATATGGGGTGTCAAGCCACCGGTTCTTCATTTATTGCAGCAAAAAATCAATTATTTGACTTTTTCTTTTTGGAAAAGTGCAATGGTTCGTGCACAGGCTTGGTTGTCTCTTGGTAATCCAGGGTTTCCAGCGCAGGAGGTCACATGTCTTTACACCTATTGGAATCATGCTAGAAGGGGTTGAATAACAGGTGCAAGGAGTGGTATAGAAGCTATGAACTATTTGAAAAGTCAAACGAAGGTAAACTCGAGGCTGGGAAAAGTTACATATTCCAGACAATCTTTATACAACAAAGATACAATCTCTATACAGCAGAGATACTTTGGTTCTGGGGAAATTGCAACCATTGTTAGGTCATTTATTCTATGAATATGTTCTGTTTTTATCTTCTTTTTAGTTCATACTGGGAGGAGGGAGAAAACTTTCCCTAATCTGCTGCATTTCAGTACCTTTTGCAATTACAGCTGGTAAAAACCTCGTGATGCTCACCAAGTGAGAACTGAAGGAATTGAGCTCACATGGAGGCAATAGATTATATTCTTTTAATGAATATGAGGGTGAAAGAAATATAGATATATGAATGTCATCTCAGAGCTCAATATACACAAAACAATGACTTGAGTGTGAACCACTATATTTTAAATTTTTTGAGATATTCGTTGAAGACAGCCTTTTTTCATATCTTTTTGCAGTTTTCTCTTCATTTTCTTGAGTCTTAGATGATTATGCTTTGGTGATAACAAATCTTGTCTCCAATTTTTCTTTTTCTCTTTCAACCACCAATTTCTCCGTATCTGTGGGGCGGATGAGCAAGACTGTATGGATTTATGGTCCTTTTTTGCTTGGGATGTTTTGCTTGTCATGTTGACAGTTTATTAACACACTGCTGGTCTTAAAACTTTTTGCCTTTTATATTTACAGGGCAGGTAAAAGTAGAGTGTTTCTTGTATTCAACTATCTCTAGAACATGTAAGAGAGACTTCCTTTGCTTGCAGTCACTAGTTCTGCGCAGTCCACCCCAAAATCCTCATTAGATGGCTTCTCCATTGAGAATCATAAAATAGTTGGAAAGTAAAGATTGAACAAAACCACCAGCTGACTTGTTCCTTTTGGTGAACAGTTCCTTGGTTATGGGATTCACCTATGTATGAGCTGCACCGAGTAAGCTGGCTGACTAACTGCTCTGTGAAATTCAAGTCGGTAAAGTAGTGGAACCCCAAGCTGTTCAAGAACCAAGGGAGCTGATTTTTTTTGAACTAGCATATTTTCCCATTCTTATCCATGTTTGGAAGCCAAGTCCTGTTGATTTTGTGTTTCACCCAGTTTACATAGCTTATGGTGTGGACACACGCCACTGCTTGAAATGTTACTTTAAGTTAGAAGAAAGAAAGAAAGAACGATTATATTAACGTCTACGAGAGACCACTTGGGTCTATGAGACCATTTTATACAGCAATCATGTGCAGCTAGGGGCGCATTTGCTGCCTCCTAGATATGTTATATAAACATAAAAAAGAAAAAACTAAGATAATAAAATCAAGAAGGGTTTCCCATGAGCAGTGTTATATGGAGCACAAAAGAAATGCTCCTATTCATTATAGCCTAGGAAAGAAACAGAGAGAGAGAGAGAACTTATACTGTTGTCCCTTAGGATTTGTAGGTCGCACGATATATCAGTCCTTCAATCTTGAACGCCTTGTTAGTGGAGTCCATTTATTGGTGAGCACCTGATTATTAGCACAGATCAAAATAGACCCAAAGTTGAAGAATCCTGCAACTGCAGAAGTAATATCAGGCTTTGAACCATCCGCTCGATTAATCAATCACTCTCTTCACCTATTTATTGGGGGGCATGTTTTCGACAACCTCATAATTTTGGATCCATCATTCAAACAGCTGGATAGAGTGCACACTGGCTTCTTGGAATTGTATTTAGGAGCAACTGGGCGTGACATAACAGTCAGGCCAGATTTAACCCGAAGAATGGGCCTAAGAGCTCCACCACGAAGTGTCTATAAATGGCAATTCAAATTTATAACAGTTCACCTTAAAGGGAGAAAGAGCTGCCACACAAGTGCAAAGATCATGGCTTTTGGTCTTACGCATTGCCCCTTTTTGTAAAGTGCTCTTAATGCATGTGGCAATGTTTTCCAATGGATTCACCAATATATGAGCCAACTAAACTAGGAAAAAGGACATCCCTGTTTACCATGAAAAGCATAAATTGCTAGCATACTCTACCGAGTCTTTCGAATAATCTGGTCTTACATGACAATATTGTGTGCCACTAAAAATAGATGATTATAGTTTGATGACACCATAAGATTTTTTTCAATTTAATACTTATCATATGTTAGAGTTTGAAAATTCTTATTATCTTTACGTTTCCTAATTTTTAATACTAGGCATACACTTCTATCTAATTTCCAATTTAATCTTCTGTTGTACAGTGACCCTTCGAAAGATGGCGAAGTACAAGGAACCAAGACATCACCCTCGTCCATTCTCGACTTTGGTCAGATGGACCAAACATCGTTTCATCAGCTTGTTTCCGAAGGCGACATAGAAGCTGTCAAGTAAGTTCATTGAGATCCTTTGCAATTTTTCATAACCATGTCAATTGCAATATCGATTAGTGAATGTCCAAAAGGCATTCGCGGCTTATCAGTTGCTGTTCCCCCCCCTTTTTTTTTTAAATTACATGTTTCTTGTTACATCTACATCTATAAGTATACTTGCAACAGAACCCATGGCCAAGCCTACTATTTTGATTCCATAAAACCAAAATGCACTTGTAGGTTTGGAAATGGTAAATACAGCAGATTAAGAGATGAGTCAGTTAGGCTATCTTGAAAAGAAGGTTATGATTAATACATTCTGCAATACGGGCACCAGAATGTTATGAATTGGAAATACACAAATGGAACTGGAATCATGTCTGTTCCAACTGGTTGCTTTTGGACCAGAATATTTTCACTGGCTGAAGTCCAATTTCGGATCTCCCAAGAAAGCGATGTCATTCTAGGATTTTCTGTGGCAAATTTTTTGTTCTGCTCGTTTAACAACATCAAGCATCGTTCTCCTCCTCTCAGATTACCATGTCAGACTGGGAATGCCTTAGTAATTGAACGCTCAACTGCCGTGTTTATTTATTTGTCATAGGGAACCCAAAGGACTCTTTAAAGAATATGTGGTTAGAGGGAGGCAGTCTTCTTCCGATCAAAACCAGTAAATGTCTTACAAGTTGTGAAAAAGGATGATAACGTGATGTTCATGAGGAGCATTTCATCTTCACTTACCCTGTTATTACATCCTTAAAGGAAGATGTTACTGTTTCTTTAGAAATACAACTTTTCTAGGCTTAGTTGGCTCTGAAGACATTTATTTTCAGCTGCCCTGTCACATCATAAGAGGAAGATATCACTGCCGCTTTAGAGATCCAACTCCTCTGCAGCAGCTCATGAGGTATTATGACCAGAAATTTGTGGCCCTGTTCATCCACAAACTTTTTCAAAACGAAGGAGCATCTCTAAAGAAAGTGAAAAGCATGAATCCTAAAGGTCTTAGACAAGTAGAAATGGTTAGGGATGATCTGGAGCAGGAAGATAGTGTGGAGAACACAAAAGAAAAGAAATTACCCTGATCCCAAGTGGGTGAAGTGAGCTGTTTCCAAAAAGCTGATATTTAGGACTTGTGAGAAAGTGACTAAATAGCACCATATTTATGCTTTTTATTTATTTTAATTGGATTAAATGCTGAGGAGGATGGTGCCCTCCTATCAAAGTCTAACATGTATTTATTTGGTCTCATAGACCCTACAGGTCTTTAGTAGACGTTAAATAAAATCCGTCCATTCATCCTTCCTATGAAGTATTATGCTCAGAAGCGTGTAGCTCTACCTGCTCATGCATCTTTTCAAATATGGAGTTGCTTACTCTTATGAAAAAAGAAAGATAGTATTATCATTTCCTAGAGACACTTAGGGTCTAATGGACCAAATAAAAACACCAGTCTTTCTATACACATCAACAAAAACACATTGCATAATCTTGGAAACTACATCCTAACTGATCTTGTGTGTTCTCCCAGTAGAAATGAAGTTTGGTTTATTGTTATGCTTCTTTTTGAAAGTTTCCTTATGGAGCTGTCTGGTCTGTTTCTTAGGTTTTTGATGTTCTGTAAAATCACCTCTTCAAATAATTCTGACTTTACTTTTCATGTTGCTATACTTACATCTGATGAAACCGAGTCAGGGAGAAAAAGTGAGGCGAGCACTGTTCGCCTTCACCTTGACGCAGATCTCCCTACTTAATCATACTGATCTTTCTGAGATGGGTGAGTACATACATAAACAAATAAGACACGGCATTGTGGTGGCCCTGAAAGTTCACTTAGCTGCTGTAAGGTGGTTAGATCCTGAAAAATGTTACCTTCTCCTTATCGGGCATAAGCAGATAAAGTGGTAATCTATTCCAACCATTTCTAAGCTGCATAGTTGGCAGTTTCTTTTTTCTTGTGCCGTGTCCAGCTTCAAATTCTAACCGATGGATTCAGAGATGAATATCTTAGTAACCTAGACGTGTAAGGGAACTATCTATGCATGTGTACAAGTGAGTACCCTTGTAGAATTTGTTACGGACGATGATGACTGTGCATGCTGAGTCATCCATCTGTTGCTGACATGGCATCACTATATATGCCATAGTCACGCATCACTAGGCTTAGTTCTTCAGCAGGAGCTTAGTGCCACGCGGGTTGTCTTTCTGTATTCCTTCATAGTTATAGAGCACTAACAATCAGAATCTCTTTGGAGGAAAGGGTTAGTGCCAGTTTGATCCAGTTATGCTGAACCTTTCCCCCCTTTCTTTTTTTTTTCTTCGTTTGGGTCTGAAGCTAATAGGCATTGATCGGAAGTACTGTGGTCAACTATATAAGCCAAGAATTGGCTGGATCAGAAGAATTTGAGGGTATTTGCTACGATTTGCAAGCATTAGGGTTCGTTTCTCACTCCGATATGCACGTAAGGGTGATTGTAAGACAGGATTGTCTTGGATTTGAGAAATCTTCGTCAAGATTTGTGGATTTGTACATTTTTCAGTTGTAGAGGGCTGGATTTGAGGTGCGGATTGGTTTGACGATTCATTCGATGAATCTCTTGGACTGGGATTTTGTAAATTGTGCAAACACGAGGCTAGACTGAGAGTCTTGCAAGTTTGACAAAGTTGTGCAAAGCGCGGGGGTAGACTGGGAGCTTTGCAAACTGGACTGGTGCAGTGCCTGAAAAATCAGGTGTCGTTTCTTAAAGATTTGTATGTTTTTGGATGTGTTTTTCTTGGATCTCATATCTTTCGATTTGGTTAGATCTTGCCAGATCTGATCATTGTGGTCGGATCTGGATCGGCAGTATTTGGATTGGAACGCGTCTTTAGTTGCGAGAAATTTGGTTAGGGGGACTGGCAATTTGGTCGCATTAGTTCTTGTTACCCAGTTATTTTTGGAAAAAGTAAGTGTTTTGCACGTAAGGGTTTCATGGGCTATTTAGGCAAAAGTACAGAGATCTATAGTGGGGTTTGATTTCTTGGCTTGTGAAAATTATTCTGCTTGGAAGATTTTCATGCAAAAGCTTCTTTAGTTTTATGGACCAGAACATTTGGATATTGGATATTGTCATTGGGAAGCATACACGATTAGATTTACAAGACAAGCAAAAGTTTGATTCAATAGATGAAATCGCCTTGAGTACTATTTGCTTGGCAATTTATACAGAAATACATCCTTGGGTATTGGATGTTT
This sequence comes from Isoetes engelmannii, assembly GCA_011763485.2. Lineage (NCBI taxonomy): Eukaryota > Viridiplantae > Streptophyta > Lycopodiopsida > Isoetales > Isoetaceae > Isoetes > Isoetes engelmannii. Next base: position 9,305 of record JAANSK020301821.1, read on the forward strand.
TTTCTAGTTCTAAGGAACTACGAGATTCCTTACAGCTTAAAGTTGAGGGGGGCGCAGTTGTGGCAGACATGAGAGATCATTGACATTGATGTTGATTCGCAGACTCGGAAACAAAACAGAAACAAAGAAAGTGCACTGCAGAAATCTGAAGAGCATGGTCTTAATCAAGAAGAATAAACAAGAGCAGGTAGAGAATTTAGAGGATCTGAAAGCTGTTTTTTCTGAAGATATAATTGCAAGAATTAATGCTGCTGCTGTAGCAGGGTGCTTTGATTGCAGATGTAATAGAGAAGTGTGGTCCGTTTCAGTATGTTTGGAATGAGGTTGCAAACACAGCAGAGGAGCACAGGGAAATATTATGTGAAAAAAGTGCTGATTCCTTAATGTTTAAAAGTGACTTGCCCTATTTGTTATAGACATGCATTCTTGTGGCAATAAATACTGTGTGCTCTATGATCTTATCATGAACACAGCTGATATACCTGTAGGGTATACATAAGCAACATGTTTCAATAATGATAACATGCTTGCATTGTGAAGTGCAGAAGATTCAATATCGGAGTCATTTCAATGGATATTCATGAGCAGATTGATAGTAAAGAAAAACAGTTTTCTGACTTTCCCTAGATCGATCATGATGTCACTATTCACGATTTTGCCTCTATTATGTCTCAGGTTCATAATCATCAGTTAGAAGTACGTCTTTACATTTGTTTAAGCATTTCATTTGGTTGCACACATGATGGGAGAGTGGAGCATAACACTGAATGCTTGGCCTCTATTTTATACAATGATATTGCAGGTTGATGTAATACGTTGACAGCTGGTTCTATGTGCTTGCATCAAGCAAATCAAGTATTACTTGTTATCAGTAAAATCTGAAGATCAATTCATGGACAATAGAATGTTTTTAGTGGCAGTCAAGGATCAGTGGGGCATGTTTCTGAGTTACAGTCTTCTAGACTAGAAATTTTGAGCAGAGAATTTGTGTTACAGAAGTTATTTGGAACTGGTAAGAGCCATGATTCTGCATTACAACAGTCTGATTCCTATGCATTACAGGAGTTAATTCTGCAGGCTCATCTTGGTAATCATGTGAATGTGTGTTTTCACACGAAGAGGGAATGATACAGGGCAAGAAAAATCTGGTTCAATGCCAAAGTCACATGGCAGCCATGGCTTATGTTGTGGTTGAGTTTGCTCTATCTCGCGAGCAGTTTTTGATTTCAGGGGGGATGTTAGCATCTAGTTAGCATCTTTTTTTTGCTAGTTTGTTTTACTTTTCAGCCTTGCATGTCATCGGGGGGATGTTAGGGTATGATGATGACTGTGCATGCTCCTTCATCCATCTGTTCTGACATGGCATCACTATATGTGCCATAATCACGCATCACTAGGCTTAGTTCTTCACTAGGAGCTTAGCGCTTCATGCTGGTTGTCTTTCTCTATTCCTTCGTAGTCATAGAACGCTAACACAATTGTCTTCTAGTAGATAACTCCTTCGTGGAGGTCCATTTACATGCCACATATACGTGCTCTAGATCTCGTTGAATAACCATATTTTCCTAGTATACCTTTTATATCAAGGTTGTAATTGAAATGCTGGAAGGGAATACTTGGAGTCTGTTTTGCTAAGGGGTGATTTACATGCTGCTGTCGTGCCATCACCATCGTGCAAAATGCTTCTCCATTTTTCGCCACCGTCAAGAACTGTCACGAACTTCTAGCAGGGCAAAACAGGGCCGACGGTGCATTTACGGTGCATGTATACCGTTCCTAAACAGCTCAGCAGTTTGGAAAACCAACTATTTTTCTCTGGGTCAGTAAAACTTTGGGATGAATCTCAGCAAAAGGCTGTAGTTTATGAAAATAAGATACTACTTGGGGAACAGCCTCAAGTTGTATGCATTCCATTCGTCTTCTCTGAGATCAGGTGCCCAAACTTGCGTGCCATAAAAAGCAGTGGGTTTGACCAAAGTGTTGAACAGAAAGAACTAATATCTACAAAATACTTGTAGAAACAGTGTCTCTGCATTAGAGGCCATGAAGTGTAGTCCTTGGGATTACGGGGATCCATTTTTGAGCTAACGAGGACCCTTCTCCGCCAAGTGTGCTAATGAAGTTCTCTAGCTCATCAGAGCCCAAATAGGGTTGTAATAGTGGGCAACCCTGCCACCTCATCAAACATTTTAATCCTTCCCAATAGTGAGTTATCATTGCCCAGATAAGCTCATTTAATAGTCCTAAGGACTTCAATCTTGTAAATAGGTGATGTGTCAAATGCTTTATGGAAATTCAGGAAATAACATTAACAAACTTTTAAGAAAATAAAATTACTGGCAACAATACAAGCAATTTTTAGAAGAGGAAGCTAGGTAGAAAGCAAAAGATACAATCAACACCAAATCTAATATCAGGGGTTGAAAACATGACACTCAGAAGATTACGTTAAATGATTATGTTAAATGACTAGGAGGGTGCTACAATTCTTGCAAATTCAAAATGTATCTACCTTGGTCTCTCAAGATGTATCTACCTTGGTATCATGGACCTTATGGATCTCCTGTAGACATTAATAGATCTTTCTTTCTCTCTGTAGGGATTTGCTATGTAAAGCCGCTTCAGATAAAGCAGCGAACACACTTGGTACTATTTTAGAGTCACACAACTCGGATGGGCAAACGCCACTTCATTTGGCTGCCATGAGAGGATATTCCAGCATAATGGAAATGATACTTGAGCACCCGGAGGCTGATCCTGATATTTTAGACAAGGATGGCGATCCACCGCTTGTATGTGCAGTGGCTTGTGGTACACCTGAATGCCTAAAAGTGCTCATCAACAAGGGAGCAAATGTTAATGCACGGCTTAAAGAAGGACTTGGACCAACTGTAGCTCATGTTTGTGCTTTTCATGGCCAACCAGAATGCATGATGGTAAGTATTAATTTTTTGCAATCTGCTGTTACTTGAGATTTATGATATGGTTAATAGATAGCTGTTTCAACAGGAATTGCTTTCGGCAGGAGCTGACCCAAATGCCATAGACGATGGAGGAGATACTGTTCTTCATCAAGCAATAGCAAAAAATCACGTTGAATGTGCAATAGTGATATTAGAAAATGGCGGTTGCAGATCTATGAGTGTCCTCAATTCTAAACATCTAACGTATGCATGGTCATTGTGCTGGATTCCTAAATGTTCTGGTAGTTAGGTAGCTTATGATATGTTTGGAAATGTTATGCAGGCCGTTGCATATGTGTATCATTGATCCTAGTGTTGCAATCGTAAAGAAATGGACAGAAATAGCAACAGAAGATGAAGTAGTTGCTGCTATCGACGTTCCTAGTCCAAGGGGTACGGCACTTTGTATAGCAGCCAACCTTAAGAAGGCACATGAAACAGGTCATATATTTTTTTTGTAGAAGAGCATAGCTGTATGATGGTTGTTCCATATTATATCGTTTCGTGTCTCCAAATTTACAGAAGCAAGGAAGCTTGTACAGCTACTTCTAGGTGCAGGGGCAAATCCAAATGCAATTGATAATGAACATGGTCACACGGCATTACATGCTGCTGCTATTGCTAATGATGTTCACATGGTGAAGGTGAGGTAAAAGACAGATTGAAAGTTTCTACATCATGAATGTCTAAGTCTTGTCTTTAACTTGCAGATAATTCTGGATGCGGGGGTTGATATTGATGTTCGGGACTCCCACAATTCTTCAGCTTTGCACGTTGCTTTGACAAAAGGGTCAAAGGAATCTGTTGGTTTGCTTTTGGAAAGAGGAGCAAACTGCAACTTGCAGGTAATAGTGGGTGATGAGAGATCTGTAAATTTGTACGTGTAAGTGCTACAGCATATTTAAATAAACCTAAGAGACATGGTCTAGGTAGATTTTATTCAGACAAAAAAAGAATAAACTGATATTGTAAACATTGTTTTTACTTTAGCAATTGAGGATATCTTGTCAACCTCTTTTGATGCTTGTTTTACTCTCCAAAATGATGCTTCTTATAATGCTGCTCTGTGACTCTGGTCACTGATTGTTCTTCTTCCCATCACTACTAAAGATAAGTGCACGTAAGATTTTGGCAATATGCTTCTTCTTTCTTGAAGCAAAGCTGTGCTATTCATCCCGGAGATGAGACTGTAAGGCATTTTTAATACCATCGCATCAAGTGCTGGATTGAGGTTCGAATACCGGGGTTGCTTTATGGCCTTGGGATTTAAGACTGCAGAGCTTGCAAAATCACCCTACATTATGTTAGTTGTTAAATATATGGTTTACATAGTTTTGATCCTGAAATCTGATTAAATGGAGATGAGAGAGTCTTACATAGACTCCTGGTTTCTTTTTAACTGGCCTGGGCATTATGGACAGACATTGAAGGAAATGTAATACCTCACTGGTGCTGCCCTGCCACGCATACGTGCTGTAGACTGCTGGAGAAACTGAGCGCAACAGTGGGACCAGGAATATGTTTCTCAATACTACATTAAAACAATAATGTGAAGAATGCCAAAGAATAAAGTTTTCACAAGGATATGCTGACATTTTTGTTGCTTGCCATATTATCTTGATTATGAATGCTTTGGACTCCTTTCTGACTTTTCTGTTGTCACTGTTGACTTTTCTCTCATTGCAGGCTGAATATATTGATATGTTTGTGCATGCAGGATGATGAAGGAGATAATGCATTTCATATTGCTGCAAAAATGGCAAAGGTGGTGAGAGAAAATCTTGGTTGGATTGTTACCATGTTGGAGCATTCTAATTCTCCTACAGATTGCAAGAATCACAGGTCCATTATAATGCCTGCTTTCATCATCCATTGATTAGAATGCTTTAAATGAAAATCAGCATGCTATAAAAGATTGTTTAGTAGGCAGTTTACCCATGGGCTATACGTGTGCCACAAAACTGAACTTAAAAGACAGCATGAGTTGTTGGTGTCCTGTGTTCTGCCTTTTCTTCTTTGGGCAAACTGTCTGCATAATGTACTTTTACCTGGCATGCTGATACAATTGGGGTGGTTCTCTCTTGCTCAACAAACTTGTTTATATGGGTATGCCCTCAAATGTAATGGACAAGTCCATCTGTGCTTAGAGTTGGACATTGATGCTTTGTTTATTGATCTTACTTTGGGCAAATTAATGATTAGTAAATACTCATGTTACTGGTGATGGTTTATACTTGCAGTGGCAAGACATTGAAAGACCTTCTTGAAGCACTTCCAAGGGAGTGGATGTCAGAAGATCTGCTTGAGGCCCTTTCTAGGAAGGGGATTCAGTTAACTCCTGCTGTGTATGTCATGCATAAATGTGCATTTTTTTTCTTAAATCATCAATTTTAATAGGACTGTCCTCTTGCAGCTATGAAACAGGTGACTGGGTAAAGTTTAGAAGAGATGTAACTGCCCCAAAGTATGGTTGGCAGGGTGCAAAGCATAGAAGCGTGGGTTTTGTGCAAGCAATTCTTGATAAGAATGAGCTCATTATTGCATTCTGTACTGGTGAGGTGAAGGCGTTGGGAGAGGAAGTCGTAAAGGTTGTTCCATTGGATCGAGGTCAGTCGGTACGGCTCAAATCTGACATTAAGCAGCCCAGGTAACCATGAAATAAGGTGTAACTAATTTCCTTATTTCATAATATCAGCAGGAAGCTCCAAGAATGGGGGCAAAATGCATGTCAATCATATGTTCATGTATTTGTATAGATGTTTGACAGTTGGCCTTGGACCCAATGCAGGTTTGGATGGAGAGGGCAGTCTCGTGACAGCATTGGGACAGTGCTGTGTATTGATGATGATGGTATTTTACGAGTGGGGTTTCCTGGAGCTTCAAGGGGTTGGAAGGCAGATCCTGCTGAAATGGAAAGAGTGGAAGAATTTAAGGTTGGAGACTGGGTCAGAATACGTCCCTCTCTTACTTCAGCAAAGCATGGGTTGGGTCCAGTAACTCCAGGTAGCATTGGTGTTGTCTATAGCATAAGGCCAGACAATAGTCTGCTTCTTGACTTGAGTTGGTTACAAAGTCCATGGCGGTGTGAACCAGAAGAAGTTGAAGCTGTTGAACCATTTAAGGTATAAAGGAGATGTGTTTGTTGCTTCAAAACTTGAAAGTGGAATAGGAAGCATGATAGTTTTTCCCCGATTGACTAATCATATCTACTTTATAAAGGTTGGGGATCGTGTGTGTGTAAAGAGATCTGTAGCTGAACCAAGATATGCATGGGGTGGAGAAACGCACCACAGTGTTGGAGTGATAAGTGAAGTGGGTAATGATGGCTTACTTATAATAAATATTCCTGGACGACCTACTTCATGGCAAGCAGATCCATCAGACATGGAGAAAGTGGAAGATTTCAAGGTGTAGAATCTATTACTTTGGATGTTTGCAATGTATGTTTCGCTGTCCAGTTTGAGTCCGAATTTTTTCCTTGGTGGCATCTATCTATTGGTGACTCTACTTACAATTTTCAGGTTGGTGATTGGGTTCGGATTAAAGCTTCTGTCTCGTCTCCGAAGTATGGATGGGAAGATGTAACTCGGAGCAGCATTGGAGTTGTGTACTTTCTTGATGAGGGAGATGTGGGTTTGGGGTTCTGTTTTAGAACAAAAGCTTTTTCTTGTTCATTGACTGACATAGAAAAGGTAAGCCCATTTGAGATTGATCAGGAAATCCACATCTCGCCATCAGTAAGTGAGCCACTACTCGGGTGGTTGGGAGAAACATCTGCAACCACTGGGAAAATTGCAAGGATTGATATGGATGGCACACTAAATGTACTTTCTTAAGACTATTTTTTGTTATCTTTCTGGATACTTACTTTCTTCTAATAATATTAATGAATTCTGTCCTCATCAGGTAAAAGTAGCGAACAGGAGTACACTGTGGAGAATAGCACCGGGGGATGCTGAGAGGTTATCAGGCTTCCAGGTTGGCGATTGGGTTCGTCTGAATACGTCATCAGGAGTGAAACCGAGTTACGATTGGCATGGTTCTGGAAAAGACAGTGTTGCTGTGGTGCACAGCATATCGGACAATGGATATTTGGAAGTAGCTGGTTGTTTCAGGTCTGGTCGCTGGGTGGCACATTACACGGAGGTTGAAAAGGTAACAAGCTTGAAGGTTGGACAACATGTGCGCTTTCGCGCAGGTGTAGTAGAGCCACGATGGGGCTGGCGGGGGTGCTCTGCAGATTCCAAAGGAGTAATAATAGGAGTTCACGCAGATGGGGTTGTTAGGGTTGCATTTTCAGGGCTTAGCTTGCCCTGGCGGGGTGATCCTGCCGACATAGAGAGGGAAGATATGTTTGATGTTGGAGACTGGGTAAAGGTGAAGGAGGATTTGAAAGAGCCCACCTACGGATGGAAAGGAGTACGACCAGGAAGTATTGGAATAGTCCAAGGAATTGGGTTGGACTGTGGTGGTGTTAATGAGGAACGAGCTATTCTTGTTGGCGTATGTGGTGAGCAGGAACATTGGATTGGGTTGCCGTGCGAGATAGAAAGGGTAATGCCTTTAAAAGTTGGTGAACAGGTGCGGGTCAAACCTCAGATCATTCAGCCTAGGTTTGGGTGGTCTGGAAATGATTCAGGAACACTCGCGACAATAACATCCATTGATGCAGATGGCAGATTGAGGGCATATTCCCTTGCCACTCTTAAAACTTGGTTGCTTGATCCGGCTGAAGTGGAGGTTTGTGAGGAACAGCCAATATGTATAGGAGATTGGGTAAGAGTTAGGTCCTCAGTTCCTACACCAACCCATCAGTGGGGTGAAGTTACTCACAAGAGCATTGGTGTAGTTCATAGGATTGGTGACGATGGTGACTTGAGGGTGGCTTTTTGTTTCCTTGAGAGACTCTGGGTGTGTAAGCCTGCAGAGATGGAGAGGATAATGTCTTTTCATATTGGTGACAGGATAAGGATAAAGAGGTCAGTAGTGACTCCAAGGTGGGGTTGGGGTATTGAAACATATGCGAGCAAGGGAGAGGTTGCTGGCATAGATGCTGATGGAAAGTTGAGAATCCGTTTTCTGAGGCGCGAAGAAAGCTTGTGGATTGGAGATCCTGCAGATGTGGAGCTCGATCCTGATGGATTATAGTGGCTTCTAATTGATCTCATGGGTTGAGTGTTTCTTGACTAGACGGTGGATTGTTTTTCTGGTGGCATTGCGACTGATGACCTCTGGGGTGTGGAGGAGCCAGTCGCTTTCCCACCAGGTTCATCGCCTAGTTTTGAAACAATTATTTGAAGTTCATTTGTACAATTTTCGTAGTTTCAGATGTATCTTACTCCTACTTAGTGGATAAGACAAGTGCGCTTCTGGAGTGCAAGGTGTATGGAGTTTTAAAGGTATGTTCATAGCTCCTTTGGTAAAGTTTCATGTAGGAAGCAAACTTCAAATGCTGACTAGGAAGCATGGCGCTACTTTGTCAGCATTGAGATTATTATTATTTGTTAATATTCTTCAAGGTACTTCGAGTAGATCTGCCAGCTACTCAGTTTATATAATCTCACATTTATACCCATGTTTCGGGCACGATGAACAGGTGGAATAAACATGAATAAGTTTCCAGTGCAATACATCATATTCATGTAGTTCCTACTGTTGACAATGTATTTTGTATATGTCTGAAATATAAATCAGGTTCTATTTTTTTCATCTCCCTGTCACTTGTTTGCTTGCAACTTAAAACTGCGTTGTCTCGTCCCCGGTTGAGCGAATATAATGATATTTCAAAGTGTTCTCTATTTGAGAAGGTTAGGCCATTTAGACGCAACTCAGACATAATTTTTTGTCTTATCGATGAAATATTCCGATAGATAAACATGAGTTCGGTTTAAATTTGAGCATTTATATAACTATTCTTATGAGCTTTTTGCGGTCCCTAAATTCAAATAGCTTGATCGAAGCTTCTCTAGTCCGCCAAATACATCAATGCTGGTTCTTGAAATATCCTCCAAGGGTGGATCTCAATGGAACTTGAAATTTTTTACCTTATCTAGCTTGTCAAGGATGGATAACCAATTAAAATGTCATCATATAATATCCAGATCAACTAAGAGGTCGTAGCAGTTGGTGATGACTCTATGATACAACAGCTATGCCATTCCTAGCAGCCTAAAGCACGTCCTACGTAGAACTTCTAGCTAAAGTTGAAAAATCCAATTAAAAAATAGAGAAAATTACCAAAATGCTCCTATACTTTGCAAGTGTAATAAGGATGTAATAAGGAGCACCGGTGAGTATAACAAGGAGCAACTTTTTTGCTCATTAATAGGAAAAGTGACTAACAAGGAGCAACTTTTTTGCTCATTAATAGGAAAAGTGACTAGAAAGCACGGAGCTCCTTATCTTTCCTATTAATAGGAGCTTTCTTAGAGGAATAATCAACGGCGAAGATGAGGAGCAAATTATAGCAATTGAAAAATGCACTCGAAATTGTGCCACAGAATATTTTTAATGCTTGTTTAGTAATTCACTCATGCAACACTGTCAATGTCAGAACATAATTTATTGGTACAGATTAGAGATTTGAAGTTAAAACACAATTTGTTAGTAGATAGATAGATATGTAGATAGATCGAGAGAGAGATAGGGTTTCTAACGTCAAAACAACAAAAGGGGCACGAAGAGTTGGCCTGATTCATTTTGGCCACTCCCAATCATGCCGCCGAAGAAGGGTGCAACGAGGGTTTCTAGTCAACGAGGGGTATGGTGTGTCTTTGGTGATGTTGGATGCTCCCTTGAATCATGTTCTACTATTTTGAATGCTTTACCTACTTCGGAGGCAGCAATACCTAAATCTGCTATGGTCGTTAGGTAACAAATGTAAACTCTTCTCCTTTGGGTGCGAGTGGCTCTCCGATTTTGCAGGAGGGGGATTTTCTTCCCCTTCAGGGGTCTGGGAGTGTGCCTTTGCTTGCGACTTTGCCTGCTTCTACTCCCGTTAATTCACAGTCCCAAGCTACTGCCACTGCTTGGAAGTCTTCTGATTCGGTTTCGAAAGTCACATACCAGAGGTTTAGCGTATGGATTTGCAAAGATGTGGCCAATGAATCCAAGAAAGCTCGAGCGTCAGCTGCTTTACACGTGTTAGTTGAGGGGAGGGTCGATTTTTGCTTGACATGCTCAATTTTCGAGTCAGCCAGCACGTTTCCAGCACCCCTTTGAAGGGCATTTTC
>JAANSK020301932.1:0-19498 GCA_011763485.2 Isoetes engelmannii
TCAATGAACTATCAGGAGATGTTCCACAGTCATGGAAAAAGTTCTTGAGCTCTTCTCCTAAGTCATTTGAAGGCAATGAAAGATTGTGCACTTCCAACACATCCTGCCCAGGAGAGGACATATCCCCTGGTAAGGATAAGAAGAATGGTCTGAAAAAAGGTGCAATTGCGGGAATTGCCTTTGGAGTACTGGCATTTTCTTTTCTAGTTCTTGTTTGTATCAGGCTCATGTATGGCAAACAACCAGCTTACAAGCTCAAGGATGGTGTCTTTTGGGCTGATGGTTTATGTAGATTATCTGTCAATGATATCCTAAGCACAGGTTCAACAGGCAATGACATCCTAGGCAAAGGTGCTCATGGAGTGGTATACAAAGTGGTTAGTAGATCTGGACAAGCTTTTGCAGTAAAAAAACTTGAGTTATCAAGCAAGACAGCAGGGCCAACATTTGAGAGGGAGCTAGAAACTGCCGGCGAGGTGAAGCATAGAAATTTGGTAAAAATTATTGGATTTTTAATTCATGAAGGATTTGGTTATATAATATACGAGTATCTGGAACAAGGGAGCTTAAAGGATGCCTTGCACCAGACTGATGGTGTTGTTCTTGACTGGAACATGAGATACAGCATTGCATTAGGTATTGCTCAAGGACTAGCATACTTGCATCATGATATTCATCCACAAATTATTCATCGGGATGTTAAGTCCAGCAATATCCTCTTAGATTGTGATATGGTACCATATATCACAGACTTTGGCATTGCCAAACTTATTGAGAAAGATGGCTTATCTATGTCAGCTGTAGTTGGTACTCATGGCTATATTGCTCCAGGTAAGATTTAAAATCTTGTTAATTTGCTTTTATTCATTTCTAACAATGATTGGGAATGCCATTGCAGAGCTATGTTACACGACGAGAGTGAACGAGAAAATTGATGTTTATGCCTTCGGGATAGTACTCCTAGAGCTCATCACAGGAAAGTTACCTGTAGATCCCAGTTTTCCTGAAGAGATGGACATAGGGAGATGGGTAAGACTTACTCTACAAGAAACAAAGTCCATTCATAAGATTCTCGACTCCAATATGGCAGTGAAAGAACCTGAACAAGAACAGATTAATATTCTCCTCAAGTTGGCACTGTTTTGCACAAGCCAGGAGTCTGCTGATAGACCGAGTATGCGGGATATTGTGAACATCCTCTCAAAATCAGATAAATCAAGGGGAGCTAAGTAACTTAATTCATTAATTCATTAAGTTACTTAGCTCCTGTGATATTCAGCATTAATATATTGTTCTGTGCATAATTGAACTGAAGATAATAAGCTACACTCTGGTTATTTAGGAGAAATATATTACGGTAAATTGAATACCAAGGATTTCTGTTAAGAACAAGTTAAAAATGGGAGACGCAGGACAACTTAGAATTCATCCGTCTATCGTAATCAATTTGTAAGTTCTGTCTGGAACCTGTAAACTATGCTATTTGTAATATTGGAACGAGAAATAAAATCATTAAAGCCTGCGATATTGAGTAATAGCTTGTACTGTGCATAACTTTAACAAATTTCTGCTACGACTGCCCCATTACCTTGATGTGGCCAGTTTCTGTTGGGATGGATTCATAAGTATGTTCTGATATAGAAGTAAGCATATTAGTAGTGAAAAGCATAATAGTAGTGCTGGGTTTGGCAAGAAACTGATAGGCTGACCAACCAGCTTACAATATCACAATATCTTTACCTGTGCCGCAGGTGAGGACCATAATACTTACAAGGAAACATAAGAAAAAAAAAACTGGATTATTATGCACTACCCAACACTTAGTTTACCAGTGAGTGGTATAGTGGTATGGTGTTAAACTACTAAATTAAATTAAATTAACCGTCTTACCTAAGGTCGCATCTTTATAAAGATGGAGGAAGGACTCACTTACGCCATGTACAATGTTCGTATCTTCATAAAGATGGAGGGGGGAGGACTCACTTCCACCATGTACACTAGTGGGGGCAGGACTCATCTTTGCGTGTTAAAAATTGTCCCATAAACTACGATTTCCGTGGATGTTAAAATACTTCTATCTATCTATTCTAAATCTTTCCTAAAATTTTATCTTTTAGGTGGAAAAATAATGTTTGCTTATCTACCTACCTACCTACCTACCTATCTATCTATCTTTCTTTAATTCAACGACGACAGTCTCACAGTTGACCAAATATTCACTATTATGAACATAAGTTAGCGGTATCTTATCTGTCAAGAGTTCATTATGATGAACATAACTTAGTGGTATGTCAAGAATTACTGATCACTACACGCCCACAATAGATGGCCAATTCTTCTCCCTCTCCCACTCTCAACCATGTGGAAACTAATGCATGTCTGTCTCTCGGGGCACAAATAGCTCTCTCTAAAAAGGGTGGACCATAACATTCTAGTTGGCTAGATACATTTGTGCTTTGTCCATATATGTCAATTGTGAAAATGACATAAAAGTGGTCTTAGTGAGTAGATCGTAATGTTTGTGGACGTATGCCTATAAGAAAGTCTAGTAAAAAAAGCAGAAAGAAAAAGAAAATTTATTGGTTATGAGTTGTACTTATTTCATTGACAATTAGTTGCCCGTATAGCCAAGTTCACACATAGATTGGAAAATTAGTCCCTCTGTAACCAAGTCTACATGATAAAGTCAATACGACAAGCAATCAGACTAAAGTCCGCAGCCAATAGGACAATCAATCAAACTAAAGTCTACAGCCTTATTGAATGGCATTTCTAATTGTTTTGGAAGCATTAGAAGCATGGGAGGCTATCCCAACTGGCTTATTCTATCTTTCCACCAATCCATTGTGTGTCAAAGCTTAATGCATTAAGTCTATTGGAAGGTCCATTTCACTGTGTAAACGGCTCTAGCGATTGCGCCAAAGAACGTAATGGCCCTGTGGTGGACATTATTGGACATAATAAGTGTCTGGTGAACCTATGATAGTAGGCTAGTATATGGCATTCAAGAAGTAGGCCGACATGTGGCATCCAAAAAGCAATATTTACTGAATGGCTATGGCATAGGATTCGTGGTTGCCAAATGGGGATGCTTGCTCTTAAAGGTCAAAACATCATGAATTTTGACCCAAAAAGTAGAGATCTTTGCCGTTGCAAAAAGAGAGTAAAGTTATACAATTTTGTTGGGGTTGCTACTCAAGGCAAAAAGGCATTTTCTATTTGTCGAGCTATAGTGCCAAACCTCCCAAGGCTGTTGCTATATATTCATATAGGACGTAAAGCCCACATGTCTTGATGGTATAATACAAGGACGTACTCATGCATGATCGAGGGTTGTAAGCATAGGAATTCATGAGATGCACATTGACATGTTTTGGATCATAAAATAGGCATATTAGCCTCTTGAATATTCACACATCTCATAGTACCAACCAACATTTAGTTTGCTCTAATCTTCCTAAAGGTTTGCTCTAATCTTCCTAAAAGTTTATCAAATGCCCTAATAGCTTAGGTTTAGATGGAGAAAGAATGTTTGCCTTCCATTCAATGATGATAGTCTCACTGTAAAACCAAGTATCCATTATACCTCTTTATCTCTTTATGTAAATCTGGATTGGTCCATAGCATATCATGAAATATGCTAGGAATTATGCAACCTAGACAACTGCCTTGGAAACTCTAAACTCAAATAATACCAAACGTCTAAAATACAAGGAAAATCTGAAAAGAAAATGACAAATACTACATGATCACCCCTAGATTCCAGTGCATATGAAATGTATGTACACCAAAACTAGTTTACATGGAAAATACTACACAGCGCAAATGACCATGTTTGACCCGCTTGCGAACAATGCACTGCATCTAAACCCGGCAGAGGGTCCTTTTCAAGGGCATCGGAGGACACCCGTGTCACGCGATACGGCAGGCAGTTGCTCTTGCTCTGCAGCATTTTTGACCTGCCAAGCTGCAATGTACTGGCGCAGTGGCCATCCTCCAGCCGATACTCTTGCCGACAAAAGAACTAGTGAGAAAGCCAAAGTGTGATTGACTATGTGCTCATGGAAGACGCCATTTGCACCTCGTTACACATCTCGACGTCGGCACATCAACCCAAGATGAGGAAGTGGACTCCGACCACTAGCCCCTTCTCCTGAGGATAGCCTTGCAGGTCGCCCACACAACCGTACACTCGGCGCACCCTAGCTACGCCTGGACTATGACGGAGCAGAGAGCTATGCTCGGATGGTCGAGTTGGGCCTGACAGAGGTACTGCAGCTTCCCACATTGCAGCAGCAAACCGCCTGCTTGACCCAAGTGCTCGCAGCGGCCGCAGACACGTGCTTCGGGAGGGGCTGCCCGCGACAAGTCAGGACCTTGACCTTCCCCCGGAATCGCTGGTTTGATGAGGAATGCTGTCGGCTGAAACGCCAGTTCCGCTGGGTTACTGATCCCATCGAGCGCCCCCGTTCCATATCTCAATATCCCATATTTCTCAAGAGCAAGAAGTCTATGTATCCTGCAGAGCGTCAGCACCAAATGTTCTGCCTCTTGGAGCGTCTCCCCAGGAGCTTGTGGAGAGAGGTTCTAAGGAAGGCACGGCAGCCCGTGGGAGACATTACTGCTCTGCAATGGGTCCAGTACCTGCAACAATTGTATGATCCCCTGGGCAGACAGGTTTCAGTGCCCTCACAGACGGGATTGCCATTAATCATAATAGTGGACGACGTGATCATGGGTCTCCAGCGTCTCGCCAACGGGAAGGCAACAGATTTGGATGGCATGCAAATGGAATGGGCCGGGCAGCCAATCGTACCGGTGCTGATAGCAATGTTCAATAAGGCACTACAGGAAGGACTTCCGCCACAGTGGACTTGTAGCAAGGTTGTCCCCATATCCCGGGGGGTGCAGCTAACGTAAAGTCTATATGGCATGTGCGTGCATCGGGTCAAGAAAAAGTATCCCTTATACGGAATTTTTCTAACAAAATATCCCTCATTTTTCATATACCCCTCCCATATTTCTTGTATATATGTATACGGAATTCAAGCAAAAAAAACCCCCTCCCATATATTTACGTACGGGTTTGGCCCCAAAAAAACCCCCTCCCGTACACTCACATGTTTTCTACGGTTTTTTCTAACTGCACCCCCCGGGCCCCATATACAAGGCCGGGGAACCAAAATGTCCGGCCAATTATCGCACTATAATGGTAAACTCACTCTTTGCAAAACTTTTGGCTATCATTATTGAGTGGCACTTAACCAGATGGGCAGAGAACTCAAAGGTTCGTGCTCTCGCCCAGGCAAGCTTCCACCCTGGACACTCCACCATTGACCATTTATTCACCCTGCGAGCCATCATCGAAAATAGCAAGAATCGATGACAACACCTTTACTGCTGTTTCGTTGACTTCGCTAAAGCTTTTGACACGGTGCCCCACGACAAGTTGTGGAGCAGACTGCAACAGCTCAACACACTCCTAGACTTGTAGAATGCGATCTACAGGTTGTATGAGGCATGTTTCGGACGCCTGATACCCTTGGAACAGTCGGTGAACAACAGTATTGGAGTGCGCCAAGGTTGCCCCCTCTTGCCTACACTTTTCGGCCTCTAGATTGACCAGTTGGAGCAGTGGATGGCCGAACATGGAGTAATGGCCTTCTGCTGGCATACCATCATGTGAGTCAACCTGGCAAAGGCTATAAGGTCTTGCTCGTCTCATCTTCTCGGCACTCGCGGACACCCTCCTTCATATACTAGAGGATACCCTTCACTACTACCATGCACTGGTATAGCTGCATCCGACTAGGGGTTGCAGCAGGCTGGAAGGCCTTACATGCCATGCATAACAACAGCCTCCAGGCAGAGCTGTATGCCTGGGACCATCAGTCACGCCTCTTCAGATCTCTGGTTGAGCCAGTACTCTTATACGGGGTGGAAGTTTGGGGCCTGGTCATTGTCGCCACCGCCTGGGGTGACCTTGAACGAGTACAGAAGGCTTTTTTGGCGCACACACTCGGGTGAAGTCCACAGTGCCATATCAGATACTGCTCTAGGAAATAGGTTTCCTCCCCCTTCAGAGAGCGGCGCGGCCATGTGCCACCACCTTATGTTGGCGGACGACCGACTACCTAGGGTGGCCTTGGCAGTCGCGATGGGCCCGCAGCGCCTTAAAGCCTGCTGGAAGGACAAACAGGCACATTGGCTGTTCCAGTGGCACGTCCAGGCACAGGACGAGTCCGCACAAAGAAGGAGCATGAGGAGTTTGAAAACTTACTTGGATGCATGTTTCCTTAGCAAGCTCTGGGACGCCGCGGCCCAGGCACAGGTCAAGCTGGCATACTACAGATAGCAGGTAAATCCCACATGCATGAGGGTCCCCAACAGTACCTGCACACCCCAGCAGTACCTGCACACCCCACTATCCATGAAAAAGCGTAGGCTGATAGACTCCATTCGAACGGGAGGCCATCGCCTCCGTATTGAAATGGGGCGATGGGCAAGGGAAGCACGTGAGGACAGGACTTGCTAGTGTTGCTGCCAAGGGGTCATCAAAGATAAGCACCATGTTCTACAAACATGTGCCTCCTATGAACAGATTAGGGCGCGGTATCCGCAATTGGTACCGAACCAGCCACTGCATCTCTTGCTGAGCACCAATGCAGTGGGAACTCTTGGGTCGTATCTTCAGTAGGTCATGGACGAGAGGCATCAGCTCTGCCCTTCTAGCTTATGATGGCATCTTCATGTCTAGTATACCAGCAGCAGGTTCATTGCCGCCACGCTTTTTCCTTCGAAAAGGGTTTTTTTCATCCGGGCCGTAATGCGCCTGCTGTTTCTCTTTGTAAAGGTCCCATAGATCAATTCGTCTCTATGGACGATAAAAATGTTATTCTATTCTATTCTATTCTATTCTATCCTTCATGAAGTTGAGGCATAAAACCTTTCATGTATTTGCATTCAAAAGACTGTACTGCTACAGTTTCAATTTGACAATAGATTCTTCAAGCTTTAGAAGAGTCGCTTTCAATTATCTCAATTTCTTGAGTTGTTGTAATCCTTCTTTATGTTGAAGATCCCATACATTTTGCAAGGATTTGATAGGATTTCCCAATCATGTGTCTATTTCATCTACGATAATTGAACTATATAATTTGTGTGCTATGAGTATTTAATGGTGTTACTCCAAGGAAGAAGATGCAAAGATACTCCATCATATGGCCAATAGTAAAACAAATCAAGTTCACGCTACTCTCAAGCGATAAAAAAAACATCATCTCATGGTACAACAAGCAATAAATATGGCCAAGCCACAAGAGCTAAAACTGACTACGTGATAATATGTTTGTGTACATCCCATTTTTTATGAGGACACAAACAAGTGCTCTATTAGAACAAAGACAATGTTTGCAACTGGAAACTTCTAATTTAAACATGAAACATCTATTGTCATCCATATTGAGTATGAAATTGTAACAAGCACCAAGACTCAAACGTCGTGTTGTTGCATCAAGGCAATCCACTCCAAGGCGCAATAACATCTCAAAATCTTATTAAACAAATAAGAAAATCTGTTACTAGACTAAGGCCTCGTATTATATTTGTATATGATCAATAAAATGACAAATTCTTTTTGTTGCATAATTTAATGTTTGCGTAGAATTGATGCTAAGATACAAGTGTCCAAGTAACAGAAGCGCAACACAAGATTTTTCAATTTACTGGCAGATCGGGAGGCCTCGGACGATTAGGAGGAGTGGAAAGCTTCCAAAGAAAGAGAGATGTCACATTATACTATAATAATTCACATAATACGATAGAAACAAAAATCTATATACATTTAATTCCTTACCAGGGTTCCATTTTCTGACCGAGCCAAGCTAAAGAAGTATATCACGATTATTACTATAAGCATCTGAAAGATCGCCATGATTCTTGATGCCATGATTGTAGAAGGCCCAACGCATTTGCGACTCCATATAAGTAAAAAAGTATAAATAGCCTTTGAATCTGCGTTAAGAAGCTTGACTTTGAACTGTAACTTTGAACCATATCTATTTAATGCCAGTCGATGTCCATCCAATTTAATGCTTTGAAAAAGAGTAACTAGCATCTTTGAACAAGTTATGAGGATGAATTTCAAGATTGCTTATTCAACGGAGATGTCTTAGAAAAAGTAAGACAAGAGTAAGATATGGCCAATATATATAAGGGGCCACTTCACACTTGGGGGTTACTCCATTATG
Organism: Isoetes engelmannii; assembly: GCA_011763485.2. Classification (NCBI taxonomy): domain Eukaryota; kingdom Viridiplantae; phylum Streptophyta; class Lycopodiopsida; order Isoetales; family Isoetaceae; genus Isoetes; species Isoetes engelmannii. The sequence goes on from JAANSK020301932.1 coordinate 8,250, forward strand.
TATTGTTAGACATTAGCCACTGTGCACGTGGCAGTATGGCCACGTTGGCGGATCAGTGACGCGGATCTAAGAGTTGTGTCTCTTTGTCTAAGTCATGTCTCTTAGAAGTAGTTGTGTCCATTCGTCTGTGTCCATTCCAAGGGGGGTTCATATTTGTTTTGTATAGAAACCATCAGCGTGGAAGAATTGGGTTTTTTTATTACTAATTGCATACATATACTTACTCCACAAAATACACTTTTTTTTTCTTGGTTGTGTAGGAGATACATAAAGGGTTCTTCATTATTAACCAAGTTCTTGTTTTTTATCGTATATAAACCACATTTACTCTAGATTCAGTGAATTAAGTAATGTTTTATATGGCTTAAGAAATATATGGGTTATGTAAAAATACTTTACGGGTTATAAATATAGTGGATGACTGGGATGTATGAGAAGGGTTTTTTGTTGTTAGGAGTGGTAGATAAGGGATTTTTTTATGACCTCCGGAACGCAGATTCCATATTCAAAATATATATAGGTGAATCCCCCGATGTCCATTCGTGCAGTATAAGATGTAACTGAGGTGAGCAGGTTTCTCACCAATCAAGTTCTGTAATGTAATCTTGCATTCTAGTTATCTGTGGTAAGTTAACGTGTATTGGGTAATGCCAACAGTTTGGAATGGGGGCCTGCGACTAGTGGCAGCCAGAAGCGGGTCCATTCTAAACCAAAAGAAAAGGACCCTTTGCCACTCCCTAACAAAACGGAAGTTGGAAACCATTTTCTATAAGGGAAAGGCCCTCTGGGTTGTTTTTTGACCGAGAAAGATGGCCCATAACGGAAAGACCTTCTTACTTGTGGGGCACTGAATCGAAGGTAAATGAAGCAAAATCAGAGTAAAATTGCCAGAATCGAGGGTAAAATTGGTGTTCTTCCGCTTCTCAGGGGTTCGAAATTAGAAATTAGGGAGTGCGAATTTTTGGAGGTTTTCTTTTGGAATGGTTTAGAGGGTTTTTATTAATCCCGCAACTTCTCGTTCATATTTGAAGTAAATTGTAGTTGGTGTCATTTAGGAAGATACTATATTCATGTAATTGTCTTTCATTTATATTTAACGGAAAGTATGGTATATACTTAAAGGAAACTATGGTTTATTAACTTCATATGTTCACATAAGTAAAAAGATTATGTTTCAGAATTCAAAATTCATGAAATGTTGCACCAAAAATAACAATTGCAATGTCAAACAAAGATGACATGCATGTATCAAATTGCAAGCAAAAAAGAAGTTGTAGTTGAATACTAATAATACTAACATTGATGGAGAAAACAAACTACTATAATGTAAAAGAGGATTTCTTGTTACAATATCTTCCCACAAAAGTCATCAAAATAATATCAAAGGTAATTTTTTTTTTTTTTTTTTCCAATCAATGGATAATAGTCATACTCATGTTTCCTTGCATTCATCATCCACAAACATACAACTCTTTCTCTTTTTGTGTGATGTGCACTTGGGCGTAGGCATTTGAGATAAGGAAATTGCCATGGGTTTTGCATACATAGGGAGAACACTACGTTAGTAGAAAACTGATAGCCAATAAAAAATTAACACAAAATTATGCCAAAAAAAAATAAGCTACTCAAATACCATACTATGGATGCTCGTCGTCCTCAAATGCCTGCAAACGATGATCCTTAACATGTTCGACCAACATGGCATCGCTATCAAGACCATAGCAATGACGTGACAACATGGCAGATGCAATTAAAGTACTGCCACAACCACTAAACATGTCCAAAACAATCCCTTCCCTAGGGCTAAAGTTAGCAATCAAGAATTCCATAAAAGCAACAGATTTTTCATTGCAAAGCTGGGCTGGAAAATCCATATTTGATGCAAGCCTGCTTCCTTTATCATGTTGATGGAGTAATATTGATTTTTCATAGCACAATTCATCGCCTACAAATGCAAATTATTTAAGGTAGTTTATAGACTACATTGAAAATACATATTGGAAGAATAGTGCACATACAAACTCGCACAACATCCTTCTCGAATTTTGGTCCGCAAAAAACCCAGAGAAATGGGTGTGCACATACCTCCGCAATTCAGCAGGGTCCTCCAATGTCCGACCATCGGGCAAGGCAAGAGATGCCATAGATGTCGTATAATGCCTCTGCCTGGCCGCCCAAAAGATATGGATGAACTCGTATCCACCTCCTTCAACTAGGTGAGAGCTGCTTTCACACGCGCCTCCCGGACCTTAACCTGCTCCAGGGCACTGATATGCTGCAGCAGCACAGCATTCTCCCTAACCCCATCCGAAGGGTCCGCCCAAATCCTCTCCAACTCCTGGTAGAGAGCATGCAACTCCTGACGCTCCTGCTGCATTCGCTGCCTCCCAAACTCCTTAGCAAAGCGCTTTACCCTAGCAAGAGCCGTCACCATGCCTGCCATACCACCCTGAGAGGAGAAAGTGTCCAACCACACATCCTGGTACTGCGCCAAAAATTCCACGTCCCTTCAAAAGTCGGATGTTCAAACGAAACACCGTCCTAGAGGGCCAAGGAATAACACCACCTCGCCCAGACACCAACTGAGGGTAGTGATCAGAGACCGAGGAGGCTAAAATATTCTGCCTGCGCAAAGAGGGTGCACCATCCGAAGCGATAGGAGAACCATAACACCGATCATGCCTCGCATACGCACGGCCTGCCCCAATCTGCCGATTACAGTAGGTGAAAGACAAATCGCTTGGAACCTCCACCATAGCCACATCCTGCATCAGACGTGACCACTAGTCTTTCTCGAAGCCCTGCACCACCTGCGTACCAGGGCCAGTGCAATCCGTCACTCTCTCCACCATATTAAAATCCCCTAAAAGCAACCATGCCACCTGCAACCCCCAAGGCTTCACAACTTATGCATGATAGTGGCCCACAATGCATCCCGTCGAGATGGCTGATTCGGAGCATACACATTGACAATCCCCCACTCCTGACCACCCTTTAGCCACTTAACGATTGTCCAGCGACCAAACTTATCGGCTGCAGAATATGTGACCTGCACATCCATCCTCCACGCAATCAGGGTGCCCCCACTAGTCCACCCAGAAGAAGAAGCAACCGTTGCAAACTGGCGACCCACCATATCCAACAAACGGGACATATTCCCCCTGTGACACTTGTGCTCCTGTAGACAAACAATGTCAGGGCGCATCTACTGCAGTGCCAAAGAGATATGGGCCCTCTTGCTGCTAGAGGACCCCCCCCCCCTCCCCCCACATTCCAACTCAGAATCGACCTATTCATCCTGGAGAAGAAGGATGAAGCCCCGCATGCCTGTCCACCAGGCCATCCAACTCCTCCAAACCATCATCCAAGGCCAAAGGGTTAATCGCCCCAACATGCTCCACCTCAGCAGCCCAAGACATATGGCGAGCTCCCCCACCCACCTGCTTGCCTGGCCTCCCCATCAGAAGGAGAGCCGGCTCCTGTATCACGGACCTCGCCACCAGGTACAAACCCCCCTGCTGCATCCGCCTACCCATGGCCCGGATCACCCCCTGATGGAGCATGTACAAGCCTACCACCATCCCGGCCCATAGCATAACCACCACGGCGACGGCCCCTAGCAAAGCCCCCCCCGGCCAGTAACAGAGCCACCACGGCCCACAACAGAACCGCCACGACCCCTGGCCAAGCCACCACGGCCCCTGCTTGGGCCACCACGTCCTACAGTCCCAACAAGAGTGAAGAAACCCTGGTCCTCGCCACCACACCCTGTCATTCCGCCACTGTGTGGCATTTGGAAAGCCTTCTGTTCCTGTGGAGTTGCCATGAGCATTGCTATATGGACCTAAGCCTTTCCCCCATGCATCCCCTTTTCTCACCGGGGTGTTGAGGGCTTAGGATCATGTGCAGGTGCTGTTCCATCTGGTTCATGCCTCAGTGTATCATCACTCCTCGCCTTTCTTGTGGGTCCCTCTGCCTCCGATGCACTTGCCTCTGGCCGCCATTGTACACGCCCGGACACAGGCCCGTTGGAGGCAGGCTGGTGTGCTCACCCTGGAGGATTGGTATTAGGATGGCGAGGTTGCATCATGGGAGCTCTTCCGAGCCTGATTTCGCCTGAGGCCAGTGACCGGACCATTTGGGAGCAGGTGTCTGGTAGCATTCCGCTGCATATAACTTTACTGCTTCAGGATGATGTGGTGGTGCAGGTTTGGAAGGTCCATCCTGACGTTGACGCTTCATGCTTTGTGCGATCTTCCTACCGTGCGTTAGTCATTCATGACACTTTGCCTCCTTCTGGCAAGTGGTCTCTGCAGCTTCGGGGCTCCCGCTGGCGCTCCGTCTGGGTTTGGACGTGGAGTCCCCTTCCTCCTCCGAAGGTCAGGGTGCTCCTGTGGCAGGTGATGCACCGTTGTATCAAGGTGAATGCCCTGGTGAGCAGGTTTAGGCCAGGGGTGAGTCCTCTGTGCCCTTGCTGTGGTCTTCATCGTGAGACGGTGGAGCATTGTCTGGTCCTCTGCCCTCACTTGTAGGCGGCCTAGGACTGGGTTTGGGCTCGGTTCCAGGTTCGGCTGACTAGCCAGCGGTTGCTGCTGCATTTGTATCCAGGCGCTTGGCCTCCTTTGAGGAAGCAAGCCTTGCACTTATGTGTGGCTTGGTTGGTATGGCTGATCAGGAAACAGCGGCGACTGTGGATTTTTCAGGGGATCTAGCAGCCTTTGACCTCCCTGATCCCCCGTCTTAGGTGTAAATTGTTCCAGAGTTTTTTGGTGTTTCCAGGATTGGCAGAGCAAAAGTTCGCCATTTGGCGAGATTTCCTTGGTGTTGTGGATGTTGACGGGCACTTTGTTCAGCAGTAGTTGAGGAGATGATGGAGTGGTGAGGTATCGCTGTCTCTTTAAGGCAGTTCATTTTCCTCTTCACTCACCTTGTATCATTGCTATTCTTTTAATTTATTGAGAATTAGTTCTTCAAAAAAAAAAAAAAGGAATTTTGGTGACATGCCCTTTCTTGCCCAAAGAATGACAATCAAACATGCATTTTTCATAAAATCATTCCTGTCTCTCAAAACTCCAAATGGTCTATCTTGTTTCAACATATAAGTTTTGCATTTTTCAAGACATCTCAGCCTACCTTCCTTTTCAACAAGGGAAGTCTGATCTGGTGCACTAATAGGCATAGCCATCCTACATCATCAAGGCATAATGCACCAAATGAAAAAGCTACTTGCATTAACTTGGTGGTACAAATGTTCCATGATGGTACAGAAACACAGGTGTTCTCGGAAAAATCATTTGTGAAGAAGTCAATCAACACCAAATCAAAGCCCCAATCGCGTGCAAGGCCATCTCTTGTATACTTGTGTGATTTTCTCATGTGGCTCTTTGCAAAGTCTCTTAGTGAGTTAAAAGAAGGGCATTCTGTCTTACTAGAGTATTGCTCATATGCTTGGCAAATATAAACATAATGAATCTCCACATCCACACTAGAAAATGTAGTAGATACATTAACAAGGTCTCAACCAAGTCTACCGTTGCACCAAACTTTACAGGAAAGAGAAAAGCTAATGGGAGAGAAATCACTCAAGTACTATGGTTTTGTTCTGACAATGCACAACACACTTGATATCCTAATGCGTGCATAGTACACACTTCTGCTAGACCTGCAGATTGGCCAGTCTTTACTGGAGTCAATCTCAATAATGAAAAATTGCATGACTTAGATTAGAGGGATCACTACACGCAGCACTGCTTCTGCTCATACTAATCAGGAAGTTGCAGGGAATACATTCACATCAAATACAATTGTTGGAAGTATGGAGCGCTTTGAAAAACATATGAATCGCCGAACCAAATTAGGTAAGGAGGCTGAAGTCAGACTTGAGAAAGCTTTGCAATTGAAATGCCATTTGGTGTCCAATGAGGTAATTACATCTCAGTTGAATATTGATTACTATAATCAACGTTCTACTGAGACATATAGGGTAAGCATGTGCAAGTATCCAGCATGCACGTGCCCAAATTTCATAGCTAGAGCGATCAAGAAACAATATGTTCCATGCAAACATTTGATGTATGTGTTTGTAAAAGTTCGGTGTCTTGATCCAAGGTATTCCTAGACATCATCCAACCAGTTATTGCGGACGATGTGTTACGCAACATTCCTTTTTTTTTTTTTTTGAGGTTAAGGCGTTACGCAACATTCTTGCAGCGTAACCAAATTCATCCAATATTACTATGTGATTAGAACCTTATCATATACTATTGTGTTATAAGTTATGTTTAATTTTTTACGCATTCATTTGGTACATGCTCAGACCCTTTGCTATGAATATCAAAATTATTTGAAGGATTTCTTGTATTAAACTTTCTCTGGAGTTTTGTTTCCGAATGGATTACACCAAAAAGACCTCTAAGTCATTCCAAAAAAAACCCTCCAATTAAAAATACTCGAAATTAGGCTAGCCAACAAGTTTGCCTGCAAAAATTAGCCTCAACAAGATTTTACATCAATCCTATACAAACTTATGGGAGTTTACATTAAAACTCACACTTTTTTACCAAATTTTTTGTTTGCATCTACGCATCTAAATCTGATTTTTTCAATTTTAACCGGATTTTGTAAGGGAGGAACTCCCCCAATTTCGAACCTGCTTCTCCCACTTTCGTTCCTCCGCCCCCACTTTCAGGTATAGAAAACATTACACGTTTCACGTTCTTATAGGATGAGGAGCCAGAACTGCAGCTAAGAAGTTTCCGTCGATGAATTCCCTTCTTCTTTTTTCGGTGGAGCTTGGCTATGGCGCATGGGAGCCTTAGGAAAACCAGAAGACGACAAAATCGAGCTGGACGTGAGCCCCAGCTACGGGATCGCCATAGCTAACAAAAGATGGACCTGCTCTATTTTTGTACGGAAGTCTCTGTTTTGCCCTGGTTTTAATCCCGGTTAGGGTCTTCATCCGAAATAGAATGTGATGCATAGTTATGGCTCATGTATGATGCTGGCAGGGAACTAGGGAACCTCTGCTTCAAATCCAAGCCTTCAATATTGAGATTAAAGCAGAGAAGTGCTTCAGGATTCAACATGGGGATTCCTTACATTGTTTTGTCGAGATATTAACGTGGATGCCCTGCACAACATATTCAAAGCAGTCTTAGAAGTAGAGGAACAATATGATGAAGCAAGCAAATTCATAGATGAAGTCACAACCCTGGCATCAGAGGCAAGTAAAGAAAGTAAATCAGAAGAAGCTGATTAAATTTATGTTTAATAGTAACGGTATAGACTTGGAAGGCTGTGAAATTTATGCAAAATAGTATTTTGAGCTGTTAGAAAAGCTACCATTATGCTAAAACATTTGGCTATGTCCTAAGGAAGCTCCGACTATGTCTTAATGGAGTTTTGACAATGTCCTAAGGGTTTGATTGGAGCTCCAAGATGGAGGCGACGAACAGGAAAAAAGAAGGGTCGAATAGGGGAAGAACGGAGAGAAAGGGGGTGAAAGAACAATAAAGTGTATCAAAAAAATCCTATTTCGAACTACTAAAATAGGTCGAAAAGTAGTGCGAATATTAGTGGGAAATTAGGGACTATTTTTGAATTTTAGGGATTGGGAGGAAATAGCAAGAATGGGAGATGGGAGGGAAATTTTTTGCTGCCGAGCTTCCTTGTGGCTCCATTCCCACCCAACATCCTCCGGTTGTGGCACAGCTAAAGCGGCATCAAGTTTTCTCCTCGAATTTTTTCCTCAGGTTTTCATTCCGGCCATGAATGATCTTGTTCTTTTATAAATCTTGTTCCATTGTATTACCTTCGTCTTCTCCAGTCTTCACACTAAATGCTCCTGAGCATGGAATTTGAAGATCTTTTTGTTTAGTTACATTTTCAAGAGAAGAGGACCTGACCTAACTCAGACTTGAAATTTGGTGCTCAGATAAATCCCTTAAGTTTGCATGATTTTCCTCAAATTGCTGACAATAATTGTTTTATCGGTTATAGATTATTCTTGAACTGTTCAATGTACCATATCTAACATTAAAGACTTGATTTCTTATGCCAAATTATAAATTTGTTGGATGATTAGGAAATCTATGATCAGGAAAATAATTATGAAGAAGAAAACATTGCCTCTCTTTTTGTGTGTAGATATATTGAGATGTGTATGCAAATTCAGTTAAATGCTTAAGGCCTTGTGTTAATGATGTGTAATACATTTATATTCCTGCCCCACACTGGATTTATCAGAAAGGAAGATTTGTCATGATTATACTCTACTACTGCAGCAGATCATCAGCATCCCCAAGTCTTTGATTAGATTCCTATATCCATGCTTATTATTTTTTTCATAATCTGTATAATGTGGCCCCGAGTTTAACAAAGTCCACTTGCAGGTTGATCGGTGGAAGGTAGTTGTGATCTCATGGAAGGAGATCCAAGCGATGCAAGCTTAGATTTGAGCAACATAAGTTTGACCTTTAAGGAGCTATATAAATCAGAGGAAAGGAGCGTTGATGACAATGATATGCGGAGGATGTGGGGTCTAAAGGTAAATGGTAAGTTTTGTTACAGGTTTAGGTTACTGAAGAAAAACAAGAAGGAAGAGATTCTATCATTATACAGAAAAATACGTGATAGAAATAAGGTTTTAGGAGGGCAGGTGCCTCAAGCATTGGCAGTAGCATTTCTATTACATTGCAATGGTCGTGAAAAAAATTGGATGAGATTTTACAAGCATGCAGTCAGCTGCAGATAGAGCACTTTCAAACAATGATTACGAGGATGGGCTGGAAAATGGTACAACAAATGTTGTCCCTTTGTCTCCAACTGCGCCAGTGCTTGTTGACAAGCCCTCTTCAAAAACCTTTATTAGCTCTAACGTGACATGTAACACCAAGGTGAATGGTCCTACCTTTAGAAAAAAGATACCAGGTACTTTTTTATTCTTGCTTTTATATTTTTTTAGCTGATCTCTTAACCATTGAGGTCATAGCATGTGGCGAATGAAATCAGAAAGTATCAAGATTTAAGCACAAAGCTATCAAGTGCAGCAAAGGAGGGTGTTGAGGCAGTCATTGACCTACAAAAAGGGGAGCTTGAAGAGTTGAATCTAGCATTGAAGCAAGCTGTCGATGACTTATTAACTTCAGAGATTTCTAGAGATATGGAGTTGGAGCAGCTAAACAAATTGAGGCCATGCCTTACGAGGCTTTTGGCATCTCGATCCAGTGTATGCCAACCTTTTGAGTTAGATCCTTGTTTGCCTACCCAAATACCGGTCATTATTGATAGTATGAAGGAGGATTCGAACATTAATATGAACGAAGCATGCCCATTTTGTTACATGTCACTCACATTCGATGAGATTTTCTTGCCAATCATTATTGTTGAGTGCAAACATGCATATCATGTGGCATGTTGCATGGCGCATTTCAGGTAGCATCTTCCCATGCCGTTATCCAAGGTGTTGAATTTATCTAACAGCGTGTTTTTTTCTTTTTTCTTTTTTCTTTTTTTGGTGCAGTTACTCTACAACATGTTGTTATACCAGTTGTGAACATAACATGTCAAAGTCTTGGTTGTCTTTCCTTTTATTGAAAGGATTCCACGAGACCAATATTGGCATAACTCAAGATTCGCATGGTTGGTTTGTCTTCATTCATTTTCAGCTCACACTAGGTACTAAATGAATGTTACTTGCATATGAAAACAGAGAAATTGACCTCGAAACGTGTTAACTCCACCCCGGCATCCGTATCATATCCTAAAGAACATAACTTATGCCGAGACGTTTGAGCACTGCACTAACAACTGGGAAGGCAACGATAAACAATACTTCTCACAAAGAACAGAAAGCCATTGATGGTAACAAAAAGTTGTTAATATTTTCTGAAGTTCATATTGCAGGTTTTAAAAAGCATGACCACGTACATTTTCTTTTACATTTGCAACGCAGATATCCAAGGACATTCAACAACTGGTGATTTCCACAATAATTGCAAAACTGTGATTTCTATTGAAGAGAATGAGCCAAACAAGGCAATCACGATACAATCAGGTAAACAGACCAATATTTGATTGGTGGGTTTTAAGCATTGTCTGAGTTGGACTCGTAACGCTAACTCTAGTGATTTTCAAGTTGCTTACACTTCTTAAATGTTGCAATCCATGTAGCGTCTAAGGGCCTCGAACAAGAAGACTCAGATGGGAAACAGGCCAGCGAGACTGCCTCATCCCCTATTGGGAAGAAGTAAGAGTTGCGCAGTGCACCTAACGATGGAAAGGTCGTTTCATGTCGCTCAAAATTAGCTAACTCCACTGGGACAGGTATGGCTTTAACTTTAGAATTGTATAATGACAGATATTGATAATGAGTTGTATCGATAGGAGAATACGGTAGGTGTTGCAACAAAGAATGACAATCTTGGGGAAACCCATGGCAGTCTTCGTACTCCATCATGTAGCCCAAACTTGAAGGCAAGTAACGCGCCACAATCTGAAGAATCCATTTGACCTGGTAATTCGTTTGCTTATGAGATTCATTTTTTACTTTATTTGTCTTGAATATATGCTGATAATTACATCCGACTACAGGAAATACAACAAGCTTAGCAACGAGGAAACGTAAAGGGGAGAAGGCATTTAGTAGTCCTTCCATGTCCCCATGTACTAAGAGGATCAAATCACACAAGAAGCTTCTCATTTCTGAGCTTGATGGTGTTTTGTTGAAGCTATTTGAGAATACAGAACCATTGCCAAACTGTGTCATGGATGATGCAAAACTAAAGCACCTTAATCATACAAAGATAGTTGTGATGCGTCACAGGGAAAGGGATCTTCTAGATTGGTGTTTGGAGCACTTTGAAATTTTTGTTTGGACAAGATTGAGCAGCACGGCCAATAATCTTATTATCAGTCAAATGTTTCAGCAGGCTGTGAAACAGAAATTACATTTTACTTGGTCTTCAGCAAAGTGCACAAATACATCGTTCAAGCTTGATAGGAAGCCTATTATGTTGAAGGAGCTCAGCAAGGTATATCATGAATCAAAGGAAGTATGGAATGAAAAGAATTGTTTGCTAATAGATGATATGTTATTCCATGGTTTCAAGAACAGTCCGCATTCGATGGTATGTCCAAATACTTACCAACCATCTCGAATAGATTGTGACTTCATCTACGAGCATTTGAAACCTTGGTTGGAAGGATTACTAGAAGCTGAAAGTGTGGAAATCTATGCCAAAGCAAATCCA
>JAANSK020302043.1:0-19495 GCA_011763485.2 Isoetes engelmannii
CAAATTTTTTTTTTGTCTCTCATGCTATACGACGAAAGATAAATTTTATACCATATGGGACGAGAGATAACGAGAGATAATATTCTCTCGCTGCTTAACAAGGCAGTTAGGGCCAAAAATAAAGAAGCCGATCGACTTATTTTTTTTGGGGACTCTGTTTTCGTTTGTTTCTTTTCGTTGTCCCTTGTTCTTCCCGTGATGGCCTCCAGAAGCTTCAAAAGCCATAGCCAGGTCAAAAAATGCCCTATCTGACAATCGTATCTCAGCATTCATGCCTAAATATAAAAGGCTGATGGAGATAATTTTTGGACATCTTCCTATGCATGCAGATTATGCCTGCCCAACAATCAATATGGAAAAATGACATGTTGTAGCATATCTTTTTTTGTCTTTTGCCTTGATGACTGAACTGGATTTTTGTACGCCATCGATTACCTGCACAATTAGCAAGAACAAGGGTATCTGATCCACTTGTAACACATATTCTTCCTGCAGATGAAGAGGGCAAACTCAAAACCAGCTTTCCTTTGAATATTGTACAAATTCGAAACACAATATTGGTCATTCCTCTTTTATTTTGATACTAAGATTCTGTGAAACACATATAAGGTTACGGATAAGGTTACAGATAGTCAATGGACTATCGAATACGAAGCAAAAGAACAAGGAAAAGCCATATATCTGAAGATGCCCTGCTTCATCTATTTTTGAAAAAAGCCATGTTTCTTGATCTGGGGAACCCAACAAGAACAAAGCGAAACATGAAAAAAGCCATGTTTCTGAAGATGCCTTGTTTCTGATGTTGAGAAAATAGAATTAAAATGGGATTGTGCTTCTTCTCTGAAGCGGCCATGGATCTACAACTGCCGACTTTTGCATGCTTTTGCATAGGCAATTTTTGCTGCCATAGCTGTGGACTTTTGCACAGACGCCATAACTGCGAACAAGAAAGTTTTTTTGATTTCGTAAACAATTCCGAGGGTAGTTCTTTTAACAACTAAAAGTCAATGAAAACACCCCTAGTAGCCGTTAAGACGAATTTCCTGTCAAAGTTGAGAGTGAGAAAACCCCACTCTCGCCCTTCTCTCGTGGTCTCTCCCTCAAAATTATCTCTTGTGCCTCTCATCGACCATGTGGCCAAGGCATCTAAGAGTTGGCCACATGATTGATGAGGGATCATGGGAGAGCATATGAGAGATAAAATTAGAGGAGACATAATGGGAGATTATGCGAGAGTCCACTTAGTGGACTCTCGAATTTAGAGATAAAGCGCCCCTAACTGCTGTTAGGGGCTTCTCCACTACTATTTGGGCCGTTAGGGGTAACTGCTCCAAAAATTTTTAGTGGCTGTTTCTGGTGGCCGAAAGTTTCGACCTCAATTCTGGCCCTTGTTCAAGGAGGGCGGACTCCAAGAACCGAATCCTTCAGATTCTTTCCTCCAAGGATCGCATTTGCCTGCGGTTGTATTTCGTTAAGTCTTTCTTGCTCTTCTTCATTTGATATTGTAGAAGAATTTTGCAACAGTGATTATAATTCTCGGAGCTCTAAATCTATAATTTCTACAAACTTCATATTGAAGCGTGTTGGCCATGTGGTCAACCGTGTAGACAGGACCACAGGCCTTTACTTATTGCACAAGGAGGAGTCTAAAGACAAGGACACGGGCATGAGCACGTCAGCCACGCCCGAACCCACTGGCAAGGGACACAAAAGGCACGGCAAGGCCACTGAAGACACGCCCAAGGAGCCTCTCAAGTCATCCAAGAGGCACATGCGAGGAGCAGAGTAAACTTTAAGGTGATCATGTCTCTTAAATGGTAAAATTAATTTGGCTAATCTAGGTTAATCCTAGGCCTAAAACTTTCTAAGGCTTGGCTAAAGTTTGAAAATTTTAAGATTCTAATTTCTTGTGTTTGGCTAAATATTTCACATTTTTCTTGCATACTTTCAAACACTTGGCTATTTCTTAGGATAATAAAGATCCAAATATTACCCAAACAATTTTTTCCACACTATAGAATATGTTTTCAAGTAGAGACAACTTTAAAAGTGGCCATGTCTTGCAAATGGTAGAACTTTTTTTTGGCTATTCTAGGTTAATCTTAGGCTTAAAACTTTCTAAGGCTTGGCTAAAGTTTGCAAGTTTTGGAATTTGTAGTTTCTTGTGTTTGGCTAAACTTGTCACATTTTTCTCATCATAATTTCGAATGCTTGGCTAAAATGATAATGGATCCAAACCTTTTAAAAAAATGTTTGGCTAATTTTTTCTTTTTCCAGAAATGGTTTCTCCATGTTACTTTAGCCAAGGTTTTTCTCCAAAAGGCTAAAATTTAGCCATTTGGCTAAACTTAGCCGACTTAGCCACTAAAGTTTACGCTGGCGAGGAGGCCAAGATTCTCGGCCATCGTAGCTCCACCACCGGCAGTTATGGCGCTGATAGTGGAGCATATTCTATCAACACCGATCACGGAGCAGTTAGCTCCGCACCATTATGGGCCAGAGGCCATTTGTACTATATATACTAGATGTTTAGGGCTATCATTTTAGACAAGTTAGCCCAATTTTGTGGTTGCTTCTTGTTCCAGCACTCAGCCTTTGTTGCGAGCCTGTTGTAGCACAATTGTGCCTTTTGACCAATAAAGCGGATGACTGACTGACTCACTCTTGTTCGCAGTTTGCTTTCCCGCTTTCTAGTTTGCTTAGCCTTTATCAAAATCTCGCGTGACAATCTCTTTGGCAGGAGCTGCTGTTTGGCGCCATAGTCCTCACAGAGGTCTACCTCTCAGTAGTTCCCGAACCCAGACCCCAAACAAAGCGGCTTAAGATCATGACCAGAGCAATCAAATCATCTTTGCCAGTCACTTCAAAGCCTTTTGTTCCACCTAGAACCAAGAAAATGGCTCCTAGAAGAACAAAGAGGATGACTGGTTCAGTCTCACAATCTGTTGCAATTGAGATCAATTTTGAACAATGTGAAGGAGGGTGGCCTTGGGTCACGAGAGGATGACACCAACAGGAATTTATTCTTAGCCAAGTTGACTTGCATGCTGGCAAGAGTGTCCTCATGGCACTGCATGTCTTCTGAGGTGTGTGCCAAGAGGTCAGCATCATCAGCGTAGATCAGCTGCTTGACAATGTGATGTACCAGTGGGACGCCCATTCCCCCGTGTTCAGCCATCCACTGTTCCAACTGGTCAATGTAGAGGCCAAAAAGTATAGGCGAAAGGGGGAAACCCTGGCGCCAGGCGTCCAGAGCATGCATCATACAACCTGTATAGTGCATTCTGCAAGTCTAGGGGTGTCCTAAGCTGATATATTCTGCTCCACAACTTGTCCCGAGGCACCGTGTCAAAAACTTTGGCGAAGCCAATGAAACGGCAGTAGAGATTTTGTCGATGGTCAATGGTGGAGTGGTCAGGCGGAAGCCTGCCTGGGGAGAGCACGGACCTCTGAGTTCTCTGCCCATATTGTCATGAACCTACGCGAAGAACAAGTAAAATACGTGGAAAATATGCAAGAAATACGCGAAGAATCGGCAAGAATCTAATATATAATAAAAAAATCAGAAATACAATGGCCCAAAGGCGAGCAAGAACACAAGACAAATGCCTAGAAGGTTCAAGACTGGCGTTGAACCAACGGTCCAGATCGTGCCACTCCAACGGATGAGATCTTGCCAAGTGCATATATGCACACATCTTCCAAAATTTTCTAGGACTTCCTAAAGCTACTGCGTATATGAGGAAGATGCAAGAGAATACTACTAAAGAGAATAGCTAATGTACTTGGCCAAAGTATGTGGCTTGCAACTAAAAGGTTGCGAGTTCGAACCCTGCCTCGTGCAGCTATTTTTTTGCATCCGTGTGACGACCAGCTTTTGTACATATGAGTATAAGGCTTGTATAGTACGAATATATGTATAGTCGTCACACCATCCCCCTCCTACGACGGTGCCGAATCCCCAGAGATGGAGCCGAAATACTAGGACTTGGCTTGTTCGGATATCGTTGGTAACCAACAGAGTAGTAGTACAACCACTGATGCAAGAACTTAGAGTCCAAAATCTTACGAACTTTGAACTCCTCGTGATGATTACATTCTACTGGTGGAGGCGGCGGAGAAACGCGATACAGAAAGGGGTTACGTGTGTAGAGCTCCAATTGTGATACATGAAATATTGGATGTAGTCGGGCAGCTGGGGGAGTTCGAGCCGGGACGCCACATCCCTAACCTGAGTCGTGATCTTATAAGGACCGTCAAGCTTGTTGCAGGGATGTGAGGTAGGGAGGTCCGAGCAACAAGCATATTACTGTCAGGATTAAACCTCCCCCCCCCCTCCCCAAAGGGTTTTCAAGGGAAAAATCTTAGCAGTAATAGGTATGCTGGTACACTGTACAATCGTGTAACACAATTCAATACCGCACCAAAGGGAACATCTGAGTTCGTACATCTATGACCTCTTGAAGATATGATCCTAGCAAACCCACATAGGTCGTGTCCAATAGCACATGCAACGGTTGGCCAGGCAAAACCAACTTAACATATCGTGCCCAAATACGAGTGTATGACGGGCAGGTTTGAAAAATATGGCATTCACCCTCAATGGCGCCCTGTTGGCAACACTGGCAGATCGTGTCCTCACGTGCTTCCCGAGTCCATCGGCTTGTCTCAATGCGGAGGCGATGCGCACCCGTGCAGAGCTATCAGTCTGTGCTTCTTCATACCTCGTGTGAGAATGGGATTGACCTGCGGCCAATAGTGTGCTATCTTGATATGTGTTAGAGCATCTGCATCCCATAGTTTGCTAAGGAAGCAAGCAACAAGGTACTACCTCAATTCATCGTGCTCTTTTTCAGTGCGTACCTATACGCACCTGTGTGCCTGTACATTCCATCGGGAGAACCATTGAGCTTGTTTGTCCTTCCATCAATCTTTGAGGCACTGTGGACCCATTGCTACAGCTAAAGCCAGATTTGGCAAACGGGTATCACCTATACGGACCACCTTCTGGAAGCAAAGGATATGTCGGTCTAGTGCGGCCCTTTTGAGGGGTAGAAAACCCATCTCCTGTAGTAGGATCTGATATGGAATTGTAGACTTTACCCCCAGTGCTCGTGCTAAGAAGGCCTTCTATACCTGTTCCAGGTCGCTCCAGGTGGCCAGTGATACTACCGAACCCCATACTTCCACCCATACAGGAGAACATGCTTGATTAGGGCCCTGAAGAGGTGTGACTGGTGACTATAATCATACAGCTCTACCTTATGGCTGTTCTTATGTATGACATATAGAGCTTTCTAGCCTGCTGTGATGTGCAACCTAATGCAAGCATCCCAGTGTGTGGTGGTTGGAAACTCGATTCCTAAATACGTATAGGTCAGAGCTACCTCCACATTCTGTCCCTGATAAGTGAAGGAGGGAGGTCTTGGTTGACGAGAGGATGAAACTAGCAGTACTCTAGTTTTGGCCAAGTTAACCCGCATACCAGTGAACCGGCAGAATGTGTCTAGAGCATCCATGTGACACGGCATGTCCTATGGAGTGTAGGCCAATAGGTAAACATCGTCAGCATATATGAGTTGGCGAATTATGTGGTGCATGAGCTGAGCGCCTACCTCCCCCCCCCCCCCTTCCCGTGTTGAGCGAGCCAATCTTCCAATTGATTAATATCGGGGAGAGGGGGCAGCCCTGACGCACTCCAATACTACGATGACAGGTTGCCCTGATGATGTTAGATGACCTGAGCATATCTCATATAGCCTATATATTGCATTTTGCAAGTCGACTGGAGTTCACAGCTGCCTCAATCTGTCTCGCAACTTGTCCCTAAGTACAATGTCAAAAGCTTTTGCGAAATCCACAAAACAACAGTACAGATCTTGCCAGCAGTTCCTGCTATCTTCAATCAGGGTTCTCAGAGTAAAGATATGGTCAATGGTGGAACATCTGGGTAAGAAGCCTGGCTTTGTAAGAGCACACACCTCTGCATCTTCTGCCCATATCGTCGGCCATTGCTCAAGGATGTCAGCCAACAATTTTGCAAAAAAGGAGCTCACCATGATGGTGCTATAATTGGCTGGGCAGTGAGGGTCACCTGCTTTGTATATGGGAACAACTCTACTAGTGGTCCACTGTGGGGGAAAGCCTTCTTGCAATTCTCTATTAAATAACGCCATCAATATGGGCACCATGGGAGGCCCAACCTATTTGAGGAGCTCTGTCTGCATGCCATCCAAATCTGTTGCTTTCCCATTGGCGAGGCGTTGTAGACCCATTTGTGGAGGTACTGTTGTCCATCCTTCCAGTGAATCATAAAGCCGTTGCAAGTATTGCACCCACTGCTCCGAGGTAATGTTCCTTATAGGTTGTGGAGGCTTGCTCAATACCCTTCTCCAAAATGTCTTGGAGTGTCGATCCAAGAGATAGAACATCTGTTGCTAGTGTTCTGCAAGATATCTGGCCTTCTTTCCTTTGAGGAAGGCACGGTATTGGCTGATATGTGGGCGCAAGGTGGGATTAGTGACCTGACGAAGCCAGCATTTGAACTCCTTACATTTGTCATCAAACCACTGGTTGCGGGGAAGGTGGTAGCTCCCAAAGGTCTCCGTGAATGGCCTCTTCCAGAGCAATTGTCGGCGGCCGTCAAAAGCAATTGAGTCAACTGGACAGTTTGCTGCTGCAGTGTGGAAAGCTGCAGTATTTCCTCTAGGTCATGCTTAACCATTTGGGCATAGATCTCTGCTTGGTCGTAGTCGAGGCGAAACTGGGGCACATGGGGTGTTGAGGTAATGGACGAGCGGACCACCTGCCAGTCTATGTGTAGGAAAAAGGGTTGGTGGTCTGGACGTAATCCACAACATTGGAGTCGCTTCCCTGGTTCTCCTGTCTACAAGTGCACCGACCGAAGAACGGCCACTGTGCCACCCTATTGCAAACGATCAAGTCAAAGATGCTGCATAGTAACAACAATTGTCATCCATGGCATGTAACATGATGGTCATCTGATGTCCTTGGCCAAGCAACCTCAGCAGGGTTTAGCTGCAACACATCCTCTGCCAAGGGTTCAAATTTCGGGACCTGCTCCACCCCCGTGCATGCATTAAAGTCTCCAAGTAGCATGACCTTACCCAATTGTTTGTGCTGCTGTATATCATCATATAGATCGACATAGGGCTCCAGCCTATCCACATCCAAATGAATGTTATTGAAGTTGTTGTCGGCATGTGGAAAGTAGCATGCTGCCACAAAAAGGGGGTTGCCACTGTCATGTTGCACGCGTACCCACAAGTAGCGATTATGCCTATCTGTCTTGTGCAGAGAGATTGACGGTCCTAAGGCTGAGCGATAGTAGCAGGCGACCCCCCCCCCCCAATGGCCACGCTTGCCTGTGCACTCATTGAAGACTGAGAAATGCAGATATCCTGGGAGGTCTAGCAGCCTGTGACATGGCTGAAGCAACTGGAGTAGGAAGGATGGGAGGGACTAGCGGAGCGGAGGCACTAGCAGGGGTAGCGACGGGAGTTGCTTGAGCAATAGTAGCAGAGGAAGCTGCTTGTGTAGTGGCAGCGGAAGGGCCTCTGGTTGCTGCAGTGGCATGATGCAAGACCTCTGTGACCTCAACTTGTACCGGCCTAAAAATTTGGATCTTGCCTCGAACCAATCCGGCGGTCCTCTCCCCCCCAGGTGGCGGATGCTCCTGACCTGAGCCAACACTTTCTGGCGAGAGTCTTGTTGCATTGGAGTGAGATCCTGATCAACATAGAGGGTGGTGCCCTTCAATTGCTTGCCCTGATGCAATATTGCTTCTCGCACCCGAGTGTCTGCGACTGTGAATGTGACCACGCGTGGGCGGTCTGTGCATGGAGCACCAAGGCGGCTTGCCCGCACAATGCATACTGGGGCCTTGAATGTCATGCAAGAGAGGACCTGGTGCTAGAGGCGCCTATTGAGATGTTCTTCTGCTTGCTCGGGGAGTCCATACACCACCACATTGTGACGTCTCTGGCTGTGTTCTTGTTGCTCATTGGGCTTTGAAGCAACATTGGCCGCCTGTGGCTATGTTTGTGAGGTGCATAGGAGGGGTGTGGCGACACTGGATGTCGTGACGGGCCAGCACATGAAGTAGGCACATCGTGTGATGCTTGTTCAAAAGGAGCGTGAGATGACGTTGTAGGAGGTTGGGTAGCCTGCATCCCGTGCATCTGAGACCTTAGCTCTTACAGGAGCTTCTGTTGTTTTTCCAATTCACTCATGCAATGTTTCAACTAAGCATCTGCATGGAGGCCCTTGCCCTGCTGAGCAACTAAGGTACGTAGCCCATGTATCTCGCGATCTTGCACAACCGTCCTATGCTCCAACCCCCAAAGTTTCGAGGCCAGTTCTGCATCTCTAGCTGAGGAGGTTTCTTGCCAACAACTGATCTTGGTCTGGAAGGTTGTCATCTTTTTAGCCTCTGTGCGAAGCTGGGCCAGGAGTGCCCGAATCTCCTGCTCACAATGCTCTCTGGTGTAACCATGGTGTCAGTGCGAGAGGACAGAGTGTCCATACTTGTCTGGAGATCTGCAAGCCTTGCCCTCTCTTGTTGCCTTTCAGAGTGTGCTAGGCGAAGGCCATCTTCATTTTCAAGCTGTTGTATGCAGGCCTTCATGCTTGAAACACGCTGCTTTTCTGCGGCCAGTTGCTTCTTGAGCAATTTCAGTGTGGGTGGAGGCCATCTCTTGAACCTATTTCCAGTGCTCCTCAGGTGTCTGGACTGGTGGCCTTGATGCATAGGTGCGGCTTGTTGCCAAGATGGAGTGTCTGTCATATGCCTGACGAGCTATTTATGTTGCACGAGATTGTGCTCGCGCCTCTCTTTTAAGTGTGAACCTGTCAACTTTCCCTGTGTTGTCTGGTTTGCAGTTGGGGATGGCATCTATGTACTCTTCGAAGAGAAATTTCGCTGCCATATCGACTCTAGGTAGAGGGAGTTGCGTGTCCACGCCATCCACATGCATATCTACATGCATGTCAGGGACTCCGGGCTCGCCTGGCTCCTCTATCACTAGGGTTGCCATGACTAGAGTGCTAATCTACAGCTACTTGTCTGAAAGCCTCCAGTCACTTTATCATGCCCACCTTTGTCCCCTTTCAGATGCCCGTCTAAATGTCTTATGGGCTGCCACCAAAACCCTAGCACACAGCCCGGGCAATTGCTGATTTGAGCACTAACACAAAGCCAAGCATGCAGGTATCATACACCATTGGAAACATCTTAGAACCAGCTTTCAAACGAGCCCAAGGACACAAAAGTCTGACACTAAATGTGAGAGATACGACCCATCGAAGTTTCTACCAGCTGCCACTAAAACCCTAGCATATAGTCCGAAAAATTGTTGATTTGAGTGCCGAAATGGACCCATTCATAGAGATATTATACAACATTGGAAAGATCTCTGAACCAGCTTTCAAAAAGCCCAAGCCCATGAAAATCTGACACCGGATGTGAGCAATATGACCGATCAAAATTCTGCCGCAGGAACCCTCAGCCTGAACCCGATACATCTAGTCCCCTCCATTCAAGATGGACCCGACTAGTACCTTGATCAAGCAAAGAGGAGGAAGAGGAGGAAGGCGGAAGGAGGAAGGCATCGGTGATTCAATTTAAAGGCGGAAGGGAAATGATGAGTCTGATGCGGTCCTGCCATCAGAGATTTTCAGGAATATCGGTCTTAAAGGCGGAATTAAAGAACTGCAGCTGGAGCATAGAATGTCTTAGCCATTAGCGAAGGCAACAATTGAAGAATTGGAGGAGGTTCCTGAGGTTTGGGATGATATTTCAGTGGAATTATGGCCAACTAGGGCACGTTACTGTTGGCTAAGGGCGCAGTAGGAGGCAACCTGTGGGCATGGTAGGATTCGAATACCGCATCCACGGGTTACCCGAGGGGCCACATTAATGCACCGCCCCCCGCGCTTATAGAGACTGACTAGCGAACATTATTGTAGAAGGGCGCGCCTGAGAGCCCTCCAGGCGCATCAGGTGGCACAGTTGGCGGGTTGCCAGGCCGCACCATCGTCATCGGATAGCTAAGCCTCACCGCGAAGGGGAGGAGTGATATAACGGGCAGGGGACGTTAGACCCCAGATGCAGGGACCTCTATTTTCCAAACGTGACCAGATTTCAAGTTTTTTTGTTCTACAATGTTGTTCTACATAACACTAAGAAACCAAAATGCCAGGCGACTGGCCGTTCGCGCCAAATCTCCGAGACTTAAGGAGTTTGCCCCTTAAGTGCGCAAAACATGGCGACCCAACCCTAGCCAATCTTGAAGATGATGTAGGTTGTGTGGTGATTGTCTGAGTTCCGTGGCATGTTTCACAAAGGTGGAGGTGCTTTTGCTTTATGTATGGTGATGTCATTCATGGTGGTGGTTTGGAGAAAGGCCCTATACATACCAAAGGAATAAGAAGGTAACACGTATGCTTAAGTTAGGTCCTCACACTTGGAGCTAACACATGGATTGAAAAACTTTTTTCTCAAGATACTTGGTCCCCTTCTTTTGAAGATCTGAGTTCAAAGAGAAATTTACAGGTCTGTAACAGCAAAAATGTTCTATTACAGATTTGTAACAGAACAGCAGCTCTCTTTGAATGGAGCAGGTTAGGCTAGGTCCCAAAGACAGAGGCCAAGCAAAATAAAATAAACCACTGGCTATGGCAGAAGACGAGGAAGAAGAGAGGAAGCGGCACCCAGTTCCTTGAATGGAGGTCCTAGAATACAAAAACGTGGGTATTGAAGACCAGACCTACCAAGCTTTTACCCTCTGCCGACCAAGCAACCAGAAGAAGGGACCCATAACGGATTCATCACTGTAACCGGGCCAAATTTGGCATCTTGCCCAATTCCATGCTTCGTGTAGTTCATGGATCAGAAGGCCAAGACGACATATTTAATGCATAGAACGTGGGTCCAGTGATCCCTGTTTTAGTTCATAATTGCCTCGGATTCCTTGCTCCTTTTTTGGGCTTTACCTATTTCAATCACGAAACGGCTAGGCCTAATTCTTTGCTTCATATATGGATCTAGAAAGTTCCGGTGAAGACAAGCAAGCAGATCTACTGCCAAAATATCAAGCCTTCTGTTAGCTGCCTATTTTTTGCAGACTGTTAGGTGCATTTGCCTACAACTTTGAACCAGATGTATCCACAGTTTCAAATCCCTAAAGCCCACGTTTCTTCTTTTCCTTGGACCCCATTTCTAGAGGATGCCAAACCTGATTTTTGTTTTCCCTTGTAAACGCATGGAAGATCTTTCGCATCAAGTACAAGTACACGAGAAAGATGCTTCCAAAAGGGGTCCACTAACAATCTATTATACACTTCATTATTGTGCAACAACCAAAATATCAACAGTTTAAAGTGTTAAAAAAAACATGTAGTCCAAGTAACAAGTACGAGATGATCAGCCTTGGTATTGTGGCCAGAATCCTAAATTCGTTCATGATTTGTGTACAAAGATATGTATCATATCTGATCCTCCTTCCAAGGGAATAAAACCAGCACTATCTGAGCATATAAACAGAAAGAGTAAACTTCATCCCGAAGGGTATTTCCCTTTCTTACATTGCTTGCTGCTTTCTTTGTTTAGGTCCCTTAGGTTAATTGGTCTCCATGGACGATAAAAAGTCTATTCTATTCGTACAAAGAGAGCAAAATGTGGAGGTTAAGTCACATCCGTCGGCAAGACGTCGCTGGCAAATTATACTGCCCAATTGGACCATAAATCACCAGTGAATGATACATGGCAACTTGAGGAGCCACTTGTGACTTTGTCTGCAATATCTAATATAATTTATGAAGAATAGACTTTGCCATACTCTTAACTTTGACATGGCCTTCTGGACCACATGGAAGAGAGATAGGTCCATACTTTGAAGATCTGGAAGGACAAAGATATTACCATCCTTCTGCATCTTTGTAATGTCCATACAGAGGAAGAGAGAGGGGATAAGTCCAGAGTTATGGAGATAGGGACCATGGTACCCTGGATATTTAAGGATACTTATGTCATCAGCTTGCTGAGAAGATAAGGACCATAGTACCCTGGGGATGCTTCCTCTTCAATCACTTGTATCCCGTGTCATCAACTTGGTTACAAAGATTGTTGTTCTGAACTTCACATCAAAGGATGACTGTTTCACTTGGTATCTCCTTGATGTTGTTGTCTAAAATGGCGGCCACCCAAGATTTTTTTATCATAAACAAACAACCCACAGCCACTAGTTGAAGGGATCTAACTTCTAAGGGACAAAAGTATCATACTTTACTTTCTGATCTCCACTAGCATCTTCCTGGATCTAATTAAAAGAAAGGAACTCATCAGAGTCACATGCATCATGTATCATCATTCTAAAAAATGTCAACTGCTTGTTCTAAGAAAATTGATATACAAACAGAAAGAAATTCTATTAAGATGGTGGAATTTTTAACAAGAAATGTATCAGAAAGGTTTCACACATCATATGTAGGACTCTGCAACATAGATTGTCTCATAAAACCCTTCTGATACAAAATCCAAGGTTTCCCCTAAAAGCACCGGGTGACTGGGAACCAGTAAGACACCACACATGCTCTGGGAACTAAACAGAAACCTTGTTCTTAGACTTTTCCTCCCACTGAAACTGGTCACTATCTGTACAAGAGTTCTAACAGCACACCTCTAAGGACCTGGCAAACAAACTAACAGACTGAACCTGTACAAAGTTTGAAGTGCCTTTCTCAGAGCTTATTAAAACTCATGAGCCAAACTGGCAATTCACTTTGACGAAACTTCCGTCCTGCGCGACAGATCTGAAGGAACATAGCTGAGTGCCCTCTGTTGCAAGTGTCTCATGCTCTGCTCCATGCTCAGCTGGACCATCTCTGTCAACATCTCCCTGGCAGAATGAGCGCCTTTTTGTGCACCATCAACATGGTCAGCAATATCACACACAATACTTTCCAGCATAATTGATGGGGAACCCTCTCTGGATGACCTTGGAGTTGTTTCTCTGAGCAAATTAAGCAAATCATGAGCCTTCTTACGAGCTCTTGGAGTGCCTTGTACAGTGAGCTCTAACAAACCCGGTATTGCGCCTTCCTGCAGTATGGCCTGCCTGTATCTACCCCTATTGCTTTCACATAAAGTAAGCAAAGTTCCTACAGCATAATCCCTGCTTTCATATGATCCATCCTCCAAAACCTCTACCAAAGCCAAAATGCCCCCTTCTTCTCTCCCAATTCCAACCCTCCCTTCCTCAAACTGAGCAAGTGATTCAAGCAAAGCAGTTGTCTTTTCTGCAACCTTTGATGATTTCTTACAACCCTTTAATAAGATGAGTAGAGGTTTTACAGCTCCAGCTACAAGAATGGACAGGACATTCTCTTGATAGGTGGACAAGTTATACAAAGCCATCACTGCATCTACCTTGCCTTGCAGACTTCCAGATGTCAGCATCTCCACAAGCAGAGGTGTTGCTCCTGAAGCACCAATTAGAGGCTTGTTGATCGAGGTAGCAGAAAGTGTGTACACCGCAGCTGCAGCCGATTCTCGCAATATGTCTACTTCAGATTGCAGCAACTCCACCAGTGGCCCAATCGCCCCAGCTTTCACAATCTTCACCTTGTTTCTGTTCAAAATAATAACTTCATGCATAAGCAAATGAATTCCAATACATGATTCCCAATAAGAAAGCTTCTAATTTAGACGACCAAGCAAGAAGCCGATTAACTCCATGCATTACAATCTGAAACACGAAAATAAAACAAAGAAAAATTTGTTACCTTTCGTTGCCTACAGCAAGATTTATAAGGGCAAGAAGAGCTGCCTCTTTTGCTTCCAAACATGTGGATTTTAACATAGAAACCAACGGTGTGATCACTCCTGCCGCTGCAAGATAGGCTCGAGTTTTAGCGGAGGTCTTTGTAAGCTTCCTAATTTCCCGAGCAGCTCTGATTCGAACATCCCCCACTCCAAACATAACCGACCATAGCACATCCTGAAGGCCCTGTTTTGAGCTATCCATCTTGAGACCCCGAATACCTCCCACGCAAATTTCATCCATCTTAGACCAACTCCCGGATTTGTTCTGAATGGATTGAATACCTGAAAACTGCGCCAGTTTTGTGGGTCAATTTGGCAAGAAGTAATGGAAAACTGTATAAGCAAATTCCGGGATCCATTGCTGGATCAACGCGGCAGGATTGGGTCTCTTCTGCATTCGAGCGAGAAGAAGAATAATGCGATGATGGGTACCTGGGACCGCCAGAAATACAGGGCAGCCGCTGGGGCCTCAAAAAGGGGGAGAAGAAAGAAGCCCGCTACCGGACAAACACAAGCATTTCCTCGCAGCGATCTCTCTCTCCCACATGCAAAAACGCTCGAAAACGCTCCTCGTCTATACGGATACATAAATACTCGTATATACCTTACCGTATCTGTCGGTTATAAAGTTTTCTTATTCTATTTCCATTTTCTCATGCTTTTGACGTGTGCACATAAAAGAATGAGTATAGTGCCTTTTTTTATTGGTCATGGACATCTTGTTTGCTTTGTTCAGTACGAGAAAAGGTATTATACATTCATAACCATGTTCTCTCACTTTACACCATAAGTTGTGCACAATTTTTAAGCCTAGATCTCAGGCTTCATGCAAGGGGATGGTATTTATTCTACTCTATCTATTGTTTATTGTGAATGTGCATGCTAATGGATGATCTCACATATATAGTGGGGGTTATTGATGGAAATGATATTAACAAGAGGGGATACCTGGATTTTTGCTGAGAAGTTGTGATACGAGACGAATCTGATTTCGAGATATTTGGCACTTAGGCCCAGATTCCACTTGAGGCAGCGACAGTTTTCAAAGATTCATCAACTTCCACCGCTCTTTAAATTGGTGTGATTCCACTAGTGAAGCAGTAACTAATTTGCTACAAACCAGGATCGAAAATCTGACCGCACTCTGGAAAATCGTCGAGAGCTGGCTGAATCTTAACTGCAGCAGTTAACGACACCCTAATTGTCAGGGGAGGTCCCCTGTCCTTTAATAGGGAGTTTTGCAATTAGGCAACTGTGTTCACCAGCGTTTTTGGTTATAAACCGAGCGTTTTGCCTCAGGAAGACGATGCTAGTTATTAGATGGCGGTCAGGGATTGGATCACAAGTAAATGTCACGCTCAAGTGGAATCTAAGCCTTATATTGAAAATTATCTAAACAAGAAGGGATATGCATATATGTTGAGACATTATGATACGACACGAATCTGAAGTGATATTGAATATTATCTAAACAAGAGGGTATACGTGGATTTATGTTGAGAAATGGTGATACGACATGAATCTGATTTGGACGATTTGTGAGACTTATATTGAAAAGATCTAAACAAGAAGGGATACGTGGATCTATGCTGAGAAATTTTGATACGATGCAAATCTCATTTGGGCAATATGTGGCACTTATATTGAAAATGATCTGAACAAGAGAGTGTACGTGGATTTATGTTGGGAATTTATGATACGACACGAATATGAGTTGGGCGATAGGTGGCAGTTAGATTGAAACTGACCTAATTCTAGACTTTGCCTTGAGAATTCAGAAGTCTCTCCCCCGTCATTGATTTGCTTGAGTAGACGAAATTCTTCAAAATGCACCTGGCACAATTCAAACCATGTACGATGTACACCTATTAACAAGTAAGAAAGGACCGAAATTTTCACAATTTATCTCATCTATACGATTATCTTGAAAAGGACAAATGATTGCCGCACGGAAACTGCAGCTTGGGTCTTTATCTCCAACTAATCTTAGTTAGAGTCATTTTCTTACATGAGCCCAAAAAAATCCACACATATTCAGTGCATAAGCTTTGGTAAATAATTCAAAACATTCTAGCCCAAGTTCGCACATACAGATTGTTCCACGGAATCTCATCAAACAAATATACCTTTCTTCTGACCAATTTATCATGGAAAGACATTGTTATTTTTCCCAATTGGAGTGGCTCAACTGCAACAAGGTTATTATTCAAAAGATGCCATATGAATATTTTTAATGCTAGACTAGTAATGGTGCCCAGCGTTGCTGGGCATAAGCTGAGAACATGTAAATGTTTTAGTCGCAATGTGAAAAGCGTAGAGTAATAATCTAACTTTTTAAAATTTTTATAGAAACCAAGTCCAGCGTTGCTTGGATATAGGAGGTTCTTGTGCATCGACACGGGTTCTCCCTTCTCTTTGCCTTTTGTTGTACTCTGCTTTTTCTTTTTCCTCATTTTTCCTACACATTTCCCTTTTGCCTTTTCTCTTTTCTCGCTTTCCCTATAGGTTTCTTCTTTTGCCTTCCCTTCTATTTCCCCCTTCCTATTTTTCCTATTCCCTTTTCTCGATGGTCTTTTTCCCCTTTTTAGCAGGCTTGCCTAACTCGAGGTGCCCCAAACCCTGCAATTCTAGCCTATCCACGTGGCCTGCCACATCAGGAAAAATTAATTTCAGCCATTGGATCAGTTAATTTATGCATCTACAGCTGCGGAAAATAGAAAATACTTGAAAAATAAGCTTTCGACCTCCTTGCCCAATCGATGAGGTCTTATGTCTTTCTTCTTATTTGTTTGTTTGCTAACCAGAGCAGCGGTTTTGGACAAGCATCACTAGTTAGGGCGGATTTGCTTTGGCCTTAGAGTGGTCTTGCTATCTGTGTGGAATTTGGCCGCCTTGTTCGACAAATGTTTGTGCCTGTGAAGATTTGTGACTGTTTAATGTCTATGAAGATCTTTGCAGGTCCGGTAGAGGTTACCTCACTCTTTTACTTTACTTCCTGCATTTATGGGCATTCCCATTCCTCTCCCTAACCTCCCGTCCTTTCTCTAGAATGGTTGTCTTCTTTGTTCTTTCAATTTTTTGGCCCAGCCATAAAGCTTCGCAGATCCATACAGTATATGCTGCTTGACAATTGGATACATTCCTAAAATTTTTTTTCCTATCCCTAAAGATAATGGTTCGCTTCGGTGCCTTTTGTGTCTTCATCTGA
Organism: Isoetes engelmannii; assembly: GCA_011763485.2. Lineage (NCBI taxonomy): Eukaryota > Viridiplantae > Streptophyta > Lycopodiopsida > Isoetales > Isoetaceae > Isoetes > Isoetes engelmannii. The sequence goes on from JAANSK020302043.1 coordinate 17,052, forward strand.
GTGATAACAAGCATTTGGGTGAAATTGTTCCGGCAGAACTAGGTAACTATTTCCAGTCTCCAAGTGCTCCTGCTTTGTCATCTCAGTCTTTATGGGGGGTTGTCAAAAGCCTCCCTTTCCTTGTTGGAGGCTTTACATTTGGGGCTAAACCAATTAACAAGTACGATTCCATCATGTTTGGGTCTTTTTGTCCAATTTAAAGTGGCTTAATCTTAGCTCCAATCAACTCAGTGAAGCATTCCTCAAACCCTTGGAGGGCTATAGAATCTAGTAATTTGCAAGATAATTACTCTCAGGCAGACTAAAGCTTGCTTAAATTGTCCAGGCTTGAGAAGTTGTTGTGTGCAAGAAATTTCCTAAAAGATTCTTTACCAAATCAAGTAGACCTTTAAAATGTTTCCAGGTGTTGGACTTGAGCTTCATCGGAATATGTCTGGCTCAACTCCAGGCTCCATACTCAGTTTGTCCAACCTTACACAACTTAAGCTTGTTGCGACTGGATTAATATGACACATTCCCAAGGAAGTTGGCAAGCTACTATACTTTCTAGATCTTCATGGCAATAAATTGAATGGCTCTCTTCCATAATAATGCATCATCTTAGCCAATTGCAAGCCTTATACCTATAAGAAAATAATATGTCTGGCCCTTTGCCTCCCCAATCCCCAAAGCTTAGGTCACTTGTTAACACCAGTCTCAGTTTTTAATAACCTTGATGGGCAATTTCCTGTAGCATATAGCAAGGTTACTAGAAAATGTGGTTCTGTTACTATCAGGCTTGTTCGAGCTCCTAGAGGTTCATATATTGTTGTGCATTTTCTTAAGAAAGTTACTCAAATTTGCAGGTATTGAAGATGTTCTTACGTCATAAAGAGGTTCTACTAAAACACTGGCCAACTTTATGAAGGTTTTTTTGTGTCTATCCTGTGCATTAATGCTGTCGAGATGTGTTGCTTACAATCTCTAACTTGCTAAGCAAGCAACTTTTGAATGCCTTCTAAAAACCTATGGGTTTTTTAACACCTGATCTTTGGCAGGAGACTAGATTTTAGAGATCACCATTTCAAAATTGGATGCCTCAACCGTGAGGTGGGGATCATTGCATGCATGATTGGACTGCAAACTTAATCAAGTAGGGAGATTTTACGAGCAGAAGGTTGCAGCGATATAATCGCCACAACATGCATTATAGAACGAGCTGGCTGCTTCTAAAGGTAACAATTTATTTGCACAAACAACTTGTGGTGTTCACAATATTGAGTGTAATGAATCTCTCCTTCTCCATAGCATTTAGCAGTTTTGGTGCTCATACCTTGTAGGTATGAGCAGGAACTTGCAGATACAGCTGCACAACCTTTGTTGGATGGTGATGATTGATGATGGTGCATTTGATGTAATGGGCTTGGCCCGTTAGCAGACATGTTATTTACATTTCCCTATTGATAATTGTTGGGATTATTCCAATTGGTCACTAAATGATATTATGTATGAGAAGTTTACACAAAATCCATGTGATAAAAACAAAGGGCATCGGTTCTATGAGGGTTTCTGGAAGGAGGCAGAAGGAGCAATTTCTGGGCAGTTTTGAGGGTCGAACTTTGGAGCATCATAACTCCGCGACCCGAGATCCATTGCAGGTGATTTTTATTCTAATGGAAAGGTTTTCGAATTCGCTTTCCGGATTGGGTCTGATTTGGTCGAAATTCGTCCGCATGAGGGAGATATAGCAGAAAGAGTGAAGCTTAGTCAGAATTGACTGCACCATTGTATCTTTTTGTACAGCTTGCTTTATGGAGCTAGGAGATGAAAGGAGGAGATACTTTGAGAAGAAAACAGCCATAAGGAGGCAAAGAATGATTATTGAAGTGGTTCTCAGGTGGGTGGTTTCTGCTTACACCAGGGGATGCTTAGCTTGCTTAGCTTGTTCTTGTTGTTTAGGGAAGGAAGGAAGGAAGGAAGGAAGTATATTTTAACGTCCACGGAGGCCAAAGGCCTATGAGACGGTACATGCCATAGTGATAGCAACTACAACCCAAAACCAACACCCAAACCAAAAACAGAACTTATAACTGTACAATGTATCCCTACTACCGGGATGAAAAAACCCTCCATGGGAGGAAAAACCCTAATAGTAGGCTGTCAGATGCCATTTCCAATGAGAGAAACTCTAGCAACCGAGATCTGCTGGATGTGCGATGCAAGACGTGCCACCAGGATTTAATGGCTTGAACTAAGAGTAGTAAAGGAATCTAACTGATCTTGTATATTATAGCATCCTAAAATAAGCTTTTCCTATTGGGAGGAAATGCTAGACCACTCTGGTGCTTTTGTATAATGTATCTAGACATGCTAAATGCTTGGATACCGTAGTTATGTGTCACGGTTGCATTATTGTAGCATGTATGTGTTGAATATCTGACATCATAATGTGGTAGAACATGAAT